>CM039126.1:50899027-51116527 GCA_022036555.1 Microstegium vimineum | reverse complement strand
GAAAAAAAAAAAAAAAAAAAAAAAAAGGGGGGGGTTTCCCCAAAGGCCAAAAAAAACCCATGCTTTAAACCCCCCGGGGGTTTTGGGGGGGGCCCCCCCGGGGGAAAATTGGGGGGTGCCGGGGGTTTCCCGGGGGGAAAAAAAACCCCCCCCCCCCGGGGGGGGGGGCCCCCCCCTTGGAAAAATTTTTTTTTTAAAGGGGAAAACCCCCCCCTTTTGGGGCCCCCCCCCCCTTTTTTTTTTAAAGGCCCCCCCCCGGGAAGGGAAAAAAAAAAACCCCCTTTTTTTTTTTCCCCTTTTTTTTAAAATTTTTTTTTTTATTTAAAAATTTTTTGGGGGGAAATTTTTTTTTTTTTTTTTTAAAAAAAAAATTTTTTTTAAAATTTTTTTAAAAATTTTTTTTTTTAAAAAAAAAATTTTTTTTTTTCCCCCAAATTTTTTTAAAAAAAAATTTTAAAAAATTTTTTCCCCCCAAAAAATTTAAAAATTTTTTTTTTTTTTTTAAAAAAAAAAATTTTTTTTTTAAAAAAAATTTTTTTTTTTTTTTTAAAAAAAAAAAAAAAAAAAAGGGGAAAAAATTTTTTGGGGGAAAAAAAGGAAAAAATTTTTTTTTTAAAAAATTTTAAAAATTTTTTTTTGGGGTTTTTAAAAAAATTTTTTTTGGGGGGGAGGGAAATTGGGGTTTTTTTTTTAAAAATTTTTTTCCCGGGGGTTTTTTAAAAATTTTTTTAAAAAAATTTAAAAAGGGTTTTTTTGAAAAAAAAAAAAAAGGGAATAAAAACCCCCGGGGGTTTTTTTTTTTTAAAAAGGTTTTAAAAATTTTTTTTTAAAAAAAAAAAAAAAAGGGTTTTTTTTTGGGGGGGGGGGGGAAAAAAAATGTTTTTTTTAAAAATGAAAAAAAAAAAAGGGTTTTTTGGGGGGGGTGGGGGGGCCCCAAAAAAAAAGGAATTTTAAAAAAAAAAAGGGGGGGGAAAAAAAAAAATTTCCCCCCCCAAAAAAAAAAAACAAAAAAACCCAAAAAAAAAAATTTTTTTCCCCCCCGGGGGGAAAAAAAAAACAAAAAAAAGCCCCAAAATTTTTATTCCCCCCTTTTTAAATTTTTTTTTCCGGGGAAAAAGGGGGAAAAAAAAAAAAAACCCTTTTTTTAAAAAATTTTAAATTTTTTTTTTTTTTTTTAACCAAAGGGAACCCAAATTTTAAATTTTTTTTAAAAAAAATTTTTTTTTAAAAAAAAAGGGGGGGAAAATTTTTTTTTTTTTTTTTTGGGGGGGATTTAAATTTTTTAAATTTTTAAAAAAAAATTTTTTTTTTTTAAAAAATTTTTTTTAAAAAAAAATTTTAAATTTTTAAAAAAAAAAAAAAAAATTTTTAAAACCAATTTTAAAAAAAAAACCAAAACTTTTTTTTAAAAAAAAAAAATTTTTTAAAAAAATTTTTTTTAAAAAAAAATTTTTTAAAAAAAAAATTTAAAAAATTTTAAAAAAAAAAAAAAATTTTTTTTAAAATATAATTTTTTTTTTTTAAAAAATTTTTTTTTGAGGGGAAAAAAAAAAACCCCCTTTTTTTTTTTTTTAAAAAAAATTTTTCCCCCCCCGGGGGCCTTTTCCCTTAAAAACAAAAGGTTTTGGTTTCCCCCCCCAAAAAAAAATTTAAAAAAACAAATTTTTTTTTTTCTTAAATTTTTTAAAAAAAAAAAAAAAAAACAAAAATTTTTTTAAAAATTTTTTTTTTTAAAAAAAAGGCCCCAAATTTTAAAAATTTTTTTTTTTTTAAAAAAAAATTTTTTTTTAATTTTTTTAAAACCTTTTTTTTTTTCAAAAAAATAATTTTAATTTTTTTTTTACCCGGGGGAAAAAAGGGGGTTTTTTTTTTAAAATTTTTTGGGGGCCCCCGGGGGGCCCCCCGGGGGGGGGGGTTTTTTCCCCCCGGCCCGGGCCGGGGGGGGGGCCGGGGGCCCCCCCCCCAAACCGGGGGGGGGGGGGCCCGGGCCCCCGGGAAAAGGGAAAAGGGGGGAAAAGGGGGGAAAAGGGGGGGGGGGGGGGCCCCCCCGAAAAAGCCAAAAAACCCATTTTGGGGGGGAAAAAAGGGGGGGGGGCCCTTAAAAAAAAAACCCCCCCCCGGGGGGGGGCCCCCCCCCCCCCCCCCGGAACCCCCCCCCCCCCCCTTTCCCCCCCTTTTTCCCCCCCTTCCCCCCCCCCCCCCCAAAAACCCCCCCCCCCCTTTTCCCCCCCCTTTTTTAATTTTTTTTAAGGCCCCTTTTCCCCCTTTTTTAAAAAAAATTTTTTTTTTTTAAAAAAACCCCCAAAAAAAAAAGGTTTTTAATATTTAAGAAAAAAATTTGGGGAAAAATTTTTTTTTTAAATTTAAATTTTTTTTTGGAAAATTTTAAAAAGTTTTTTTTTTTAAAGGTTTTTTTTGGAAAATTTTTTAAAAAATTAATTTTTTTTTAAAAAAGGGGGTTTTTTAAAAAAATTTTTTTTTTTTTTTTTAAAAAAAAAAAAAAAAAAAAAAAAAAATTTTTTAAAAAAAGGGGGGGGTTTTTTTTTTTGGGGAAAAATTTAAAGTTTAAAAAAGGAAAAGGGGGTTTTTTCCCCCAAAAAAAATTTTTTTTTTTTTGGGGGGGGGAAAAACCCTAGTTTTTTAAGGGGGTTTTTTTTTTTTAAAAAAAAAGGGAAAATTTTTTTTTTTAAAAAAAAAAATTTTTTTTTTTTAAAATTTTTTTTTTTTTTTTTTTGGAAAAAGGGGGGGGTTTTTTTTGGGGGTTTTTTTTTTTCCCCCAAAAAAGGCCGGGTTTTTCCCGGGGGCCCCCCTTTTTAACACCTTTTTCCCCGGGGGGGGTTTTTAAAAAAAAAAAGGGGCCCCCTTTTTGGGGGGGGAAAAAAAAAAACGGGGGAAAAAAAAGGGGTTTTTTTTAAAAAAAAAAGGGAAAAAAAAAAAATTTTTTTCTTTTAAAAATTTTTTTTTCCTTTTTTAAAATTTTTTCCCCCAAAAAAAAATTTTTAACCAAAAAAAAAAAAAATTTTTTTCCCCCGGGGTTTTAAAAAACCCCCCTTTTTGGGAGGAAAAAAAGGTTTCCCCCCCCAAAAAAAGGGGGGAAAAGGGGGGGGAAAAAAATTTTTTTTGGGGGGGGAAAAAAAAAGGAAAAATTAAATTCCCCCTTTTTCTTATTTTAAAAATTTTCCAACAACCCCCCCAAAAAAACCAAAAAAAAAAAATTTTCCCCGGGGGGGGGGGGAAAAAAAAAAAAATTTTTTTTTTTTTTTGGGGGGCGGGGGGCCCCCCCCAAAAACCCCCTTTTAAGGCCCCTTTTCCCCCAAACCCCCCAAAAAAAAAACCCCCCCCCCCCGGGGGCCCCCCCCAAAAAAAAAATTTTTTCCCCTTTTTTTTTTTTTTTTTTTGGTTTTTTTTTTAAAAAATTTTTTGGGGTTTTTTCCCCCCCCTTTTTTTTCCCCCCCCCTGGGGGCCCCCCCCCGGGCCCGCCCGGGGGGGGGAAAAAATTTTTTTGGTTTTTTAAAGCGGTTTTTTTTGGGGTTTTTTTGGGGCCTTTTGGGGTTTTCCCGGGAAAAATAAAAACCAAAATTTTTAAAAGGGGGAAAAAAAAGGGGGGAAAAAACCCCCCGGGGAACCCCCCCAAAATTTTTTTTTGGGGGGGACAACCCCCCGGGGGGGGGGTTTTTTTATTTTTTTTAAATTTTTTTCCCGGGGGGGTTTTTTTTTTTTTTAAAAGGGGTTTTTGGGGGGGGAAAATTTCCTGCCCCGGGGGGAAAAAAAAAACCCCCTTTTTCCCCCGGGGCCCCCAAAAAAAACCAAAAAAAAACAATCTTGGAAAAAAAAAAAAAAAAAAAAACCCCAAAAAGGTTTTTTTTTTAAAAAAAAAACCCCCCCCCCCCCCCCCCCAAAAACCCCCCCCCCCCCCCAAAAAAAAAAAAACCCGGGGGCCGGGCCCCCCCCCCTTTTAAAGGGGGGGAAACGGGGGGGAGGGGGGTTGGGGGGGGGAAAAAGGGGGGGGGGTTTTGGGGGGGGGCCCAACGCCCCAATTCCGGGGGAAAAAAGGGGGGGGGGGGCAAGGCCCCGGGGGGGGGGGGGCCCCCCCCCGGGGGGGGGCCCCCCCCCCCCCGGCGGGCCCCGGGCCCCCCAAAAAAAAACCCCCCCCCCCCCCCGGGGGGGGAAAAAACCCCGGGGAAAAGGGGGGGGGGGGGGGGGGTTTTTTTCCCCCCCCCCCCCCGGGGGGGGTTTTTGGGGGGGGCCCGGGGCCCCCCGGGGGGGCCCCCCGGCCCGGGGTTTTCCGGGCCCTTTTCCCCCCCGGGGGGCCGGTTTTTAAAAATTTTTTTTTTCCCCCCACCCCGGGGCCTTTTTTCCGGGGGTTTTTTTTGGGGGGTTTTAAAAAAGGGGGGAGGTTTTGTTTAAAAAAAAAAAAAGGGGGGGGGGGGGAAAAAAAAAAATTGGGGGGAAAAAAATTTTAAATGGTGGAAAAAAAAAAAAAAAAAATTTAAATTTTTTTTTAAAAAAAAAAAAATTTGGGGGAAAAAAGGGGGGGGGGGTTTTTTTTTTTTTTTTTTGGGGGAAAATTAAAAAAAATTTAAAAAAAAATTTTTTTTTTTTTTTGGGGGAAAAAAATTTGGGGTTTTTAAAAAAAAAAAAAAAAGGGGGGGGTTTTTAACCGGGTTTTTGGGGGGGGCCCCCCTTTTAAAAAGGCCCAAAACCCAAAAACCCCCCGGGGGTTTTTCCCCCAAAAGGGGGGGTTTTTAAAAAAGGTTTTTGGGGAAAAATTTTTTTTTTTTTCCCCCCAAAACCAACCCCCGGGGGGGGGCCCCCGGTTTTTTTTAAAAAAAGGGGGACCCTTTTTGGGGGAACCCCAAAAAAAAAAAACCCTTTTAAAAAGGTTTTTTTAATTTTTTAAAAAAAAAAATTTTTTTTGGGGGGGGGGGGAAAAAAAAAAAGGGGCCCCAAAAAAAACCCCCTTTAAAAAAGGGGGCCCCTTTAAGGGGGAAAAAAAAAAAAAAAAAAACCCTTTTTCTTTTGGGGGTTTTTTAAAAAAAATAAAAAAGGGTTTTTTTAAAAAAAAATTTTTTCCCCAAAATTTTTGCCCAAACCGTTTTGGGTTGGTTTTTTCCCGGGGGAAAAAAAAATTTGGGTTTTTTTCCGGTTTTGGAAAACCCCCCTTTTTTTAAACCTTTTTTTTGGGGGTTTTTTTTTTCCCTTTTTTTCCCTTTTTTTTTTAAAATTTCCCCCCCCCCCAAAAAAATTTTTTTTTAAAAAAAAAAACCCCCCTTTTTTTTTTTTAAACCCCCTTTTCAAACAAAACCCCCCCCCCTTTTTTTTAAAACCCCAAAAAAAATTTTTTAAAATTTTTTAAAAGGAAAAATTTTTTAAAAAATTAAATTTAAAAAAAAAAAACCAAAAAAAATTTTTTTTTCCCCCTTTTTTTTTTTTTTTCTTTTTTGGTTAAAAAAAAATTTTGGGTTTTTTTAAATTTTTTTTTTTTTTTTTTCTTAAAATTTTTTTAAAACCCAAAAACAAATTTTTAAATTTAAAAAAAAAAAAAATTTTTTAAAAATTTTTTTTTCCCCCTTTTTTAAAAAAAAAGGGGGGTTTTTTTTTTAAAACCCCCGGGGGGGGGTTTTTCCCCCCCCTTTTTTTGGGGGGGGGCCCCCCAAAAAAAAGGGGCCCCCCTTCCCAAAATTTTTCCCCCCCCCCCCCCCCTTTAAAAAAACTGTTAAAAAAAAATTTTTTTTTTTTTTAAAAAAACCCCCCCCCGGGGGGGGTTTTTTTTTAAAAATTTTTTTTGGGGGGTTAATTTTTTTTAAAAGGGGGTTTTTTTTTTTATTGGGGGGGAAAAAAAATTTTTTCCCCAGGGGGTTTTTTTTGGGGCCGGAAATTTTTTGGCCTTTATTTGGGGAAAAAACCATTTTTTTTTTTTTTAAAAAATTTAAACGAAAGTTTTTTCCCCCAAAAAAAAACCCAAAAAAAAGGGGGGGTTTTTTAAAAAAAAATTTAAAACCCCCCCCCAAAAAAAAAAAGAAACCCCCCCCCTTAAAAAAAGGGGAAAAAAAAAAAAAAACCCCCCGGGGGGAAAAAAAAGGGGAAAAAAAAAACAAAAAACCCCGGGGGGAAAAAAAAAGGGGGGGGGGGGGGGGGGGAAAAAAACCCCGGGGCCCCGGGGCCCCCCGGGGGCGGCGGGCCCCCTTAAGGGGGCCCGGGGCCGGGCCCCCGAGGGGGGGCCCCCCGGGGGGAAAAGGTCGGGGGGGGGCCGGGGGGGCCCCAAAAAAGGGGGGAGGGCCGGGGGGGCGGGGGGGCCCCCGGGGGGGGGGAAAAAGGGGGGGGGGGGGGGCGGGGGGAAAAACCCCCGGGGGAAAACGGGGGGGGGGGGGGCCTTAATTCCCCGGGTTTTCCCCCCCCCTAAAAAGGAAGGGGGTTTTTTTTGGGGGGCCCCCCGGGGGGGGGGAAAAAAGGGGGGTGGAAAGGGGGGGGAAAAAAAAAAAAGGGTTTTTTTTTTTTTTTTTAAAAAAAACCTTTTGGGTTTTTTTTTTTTTTTTTTTTTTCCCGGGGGAAAAATTTTTTCGGGGGGAAAAACCCCGGGGGGAAAAAAAAAACTTTTTTTTTTAAAAAAATTTTGGGTTTTTTTTAATAATTTTTTTTTTTTAAAAAATTTTTTTTTAAAAAAAGGGGAAAAAAAAATTTTTTTAAAAAAAATTTTTTTTTTTTTTAAAAAATTTAAAAATTTTTTTTTTAATTAAAAAAATTTTTTTTGGGGGGGGGGGAAAAAAAATTTTGGGAAAAAATTTTTTTTTTTGGGGGAGCCGGGGGAAAAAAATTTTTAAAGTTCCCCCTTTTAAAAAAACCCCGGGGGGGGGGGTTTTGGCCTTTTTTCCTTTTTTGGGGGGGCCCGGGGGGGGGGCCGGGGAAAAATTTTTTTTGGGGGTTTTTTGGGGGGGCCCCCCCCCCGGGGGGGGAAATTTTTGGGGGCCGGGCAGCCTTCCGCCCTTTCCCCGGCCCCCCCGGGGGGGGGTTTCCCAAAACCCCCCGGGGGGGGCCCCCCCCCGGGGGGCCCCCCCCCCCGGAACAAGGGGCCCCCCCCCCCCTTCCCCCCCCGGGCCCGGGCCCCCCCCCCCGGGGGGGGGGGGGGGGGGGGCGGGGCCCCCCCGGGGGGGGGGATAACCCCCTTTTTTATTTTCCCCGGGGGAAAAAAAATTTTTTTTTTATTTTTTTGGGAAAAAAGGGGGGCCCCGGGGGGGGGAAGGGGGGGGGCCCGGGGCCCCCTTTACCCCTTCCCCGGGGGGGGAAAAGGGGGGCCCCCCCCCCCAAAATTAAGGAAAAAAAAGGGGGGGGGGGGGGGGATCTTTTCCCCCCCAAAAAAAAAGCCCAAAAAAGTTTGGCCCTTTTCCCCTTTTCCCCCCCCCCCAAAAAAAAAAACAATTTTTCCCCCTTTTTTCCCCTTTTCCCCTTTTTTTTCCCCCCCAATTTTTGGGGGGGGCCCTTTTTTTTGGGGGGTTTCCCCCCTTTGGGGGCCCCCCCCCTTTTAAAATTTTTTTTGGAACCCCCCCCAATTTTTCCCCTTTTTTTTTAAAAAAAAAAAAAATTAAAATTTAAAAAAAAAGGGGGGGGTTTTTTCCCCCTTTTTTTTGGGTTTTTTCCAATTTTTTTCCCCTTTTTTTGGGAAATTTCCCCCCTTTTTTTTCCCCCCCCCCCCCCCGGCCCTTGGGGGGTTTTTTTTTGGAAAAAAAATTTTTTTTTAAACCCCCAAAAAATTTTTTTTTTGGGGGGGCCCCCCTTAAATTTTTTTTTTTTTTTAAAAAATTTTTGGGGGGTTTTTTTGTTTTTTTAAATTTTTTTCTTAAAAAATTTTTTTAAAAAATTTTCCCCCTTTCCCCAAAATTTTTTAAAAATTTTTTTTTCTTTTTCCCCCTTTCCCCCAAAAAGGGTTTTTTTCCCCGGGGGAAAAAAAATTTTAAAAAACCCCGGGGGGTTTTTTTTTTGGGGGGGGTTTTTTTTTTTGGGGGGTTTTTTTTTTTTAAAAAAAAGGTTTTTTTTGGGGTTTTTTTTTAAAAACGGGGGGGGTTTTTTAAAAAAAAATAAAAAAATTTCCCCAAAAATTTTTTTTTTTTTGGGCCCCCTTTTTTTAAATTTTTTTGGGGAAAAAAAGGGGGGGGGAATTTTCCCCTTTTTTTTTCCCCCCAAAAAAATTTTCCCCCTTTTTCCCGAAAAATTTTTTTAAAAAACTTTTCCCTTTTAAAAAGGGAAAAATTTTAAAAAGTTCTTTCGGGGAAAAAAAAAAAAAAAAAAAAGGACCCAAAAAATTTCCCCCAAAAAATTTTTTTTTTGGAAAAAGGTTTTGGGGGGGGTTTTTTTGTTTTTCCCCCCCCCGAAAAAACCCCCCCAAAAACCCCCAAAAAAAAAATTTTTTAAAAACCCAAAAAAAAAAACCCCCCCCCCCCCCAAAAACCCCCCCTTAAATAAAACCCCCCCCCCTTTTTCCCAAGGTGAAACCAAAAACCCCTTTTTTTTTAAACCCCCCCCCCTTTTTTCCCCCCCCACCCCCCCGGGTTTTTTAAAAACCCCCCCCCCCCCTCCCCCCCCCCCCTCCCCCCCCCCCCCCCCCCCCGGGGGCCCCCCCCCCCCCCCCCCCCCGCCCCCCCCCCCCCCGGGGGGGCCCCCCCCGGGGGGCCCCCCTTTGGGGGGCCCCCCCCCCCCCCCCCGGGGCCCCCCCGGGGCGTTGCTGTAGGCTTTGTGTTAGAAGCAATGTACACTTCTCCAGAAATGCACCACCACCTCCTCAGATATTACACATCACGGCTAATCATAGGAACTGCAGCCCCTAACCGCAAAACTCACAGAAACCAATCCTCAGCTAAACCTCCCAGTCCCTAATTATCTCAAAGCTAAGGTACCAAATCCAAACAAATCTCACTACCGAAGGACTGATCTGCAAAATCACAGGCGGTTACGCTTTTGCTAAATACACCCTCCCTCCGCTCACCTTCTCCCAGCCCACCCCCCACCCACTGCCTCGTCGTATTCTATTCCCCTCCCTCCTTCTCCATCTCCGCCGTCCTCGCCTTCTCCAATCCGCACGCGCGCCTCCTCCTTCTCCCGCGGCGGCGACCACCCCCGCGGCGTCGGCCCTAGGGTTAGGTTTCCGACGACATCCCTCCCTCCCTTCCGCGTCGCGGCGGACGCGTGGGAGATCCGCCCCATGGCGTCCGACCCCTCGCCCCACCTCCCCTCGCCGGTGGCCCCGCCAGGCGCGGCGGAGACGGATCCCCTGCCCTTGCCCCTGCCCCAGCCCGCCGAGCCGCCCGAGGTGATGCACCGGACGAGGGCCGTCGACTTCCTCGGGCGACGCACGCCCATCGTCTACCAGAACGACAACGGGCCCTGCCCGCTCCTCGCCATATGTGAGCTCCCTCCCTCCCCCACCCTCCCGTTCGACTCCCAACCCTCGCGAGTTCGCCGCGTGTCTAGTGGCTGCCTGCCCGCGATGTTCATGCCACCGGTGCGCGTTTGTGTGCAGGTAACGTGCTTCTGCTGAAGAATGTGATCAGCCTCAACCTGACGTGGGAGAGGTGTCGCAGCAGAAGTTGCTCTCGCTTGTGGCCGAGCGTCTCATCGATCTCAACATCGCCGTACAGGTTCGGCTCTAACTCTCGCGGGATCGGGTTGTTCGTGCTCAGGGTCCATCAATGCGGGAATGGTGCTGTGTTGGGGACTTGGGATGCAGTAGCAGCAGCTTGTGGGCTGGAATCTAGTTAGGTTTGCTGGGTGTGGGTGTGGTATTTTTTGGTCTGTTAATGGTTTCGAGTTGCAATTCTATAGGACAAGGACGAGGAGTATGTTCGCAACCGGGAGCAGAATGTCGCGGATGCCATTGATCTTCTCCCGCGCCTCGCGACAGGCATTGACGTGAACGTGATGTTCAGGAAGTGCGTAAGGGTTTTTGGCTTGTTGACCAGTTGTTTGTCACCTGTAGGCTGTGATGATATGTTTACTTTGATGCTTACTGGGGTGTGTATGTTGCAGGATTGATGACTTTGAGTTCACCCGAGAACGTGCTATATTTGATCTTCTGGATATCCCACTATACCATGGATGGATAGTGGACCCTCAGGTGTGCTATCTTTCCACGTAGCAAAAATGCCTTAGGCCTGTGTTATCTTGTGATGTTGCTGATGTCCGATAGAGTTGCGCATGTCATTTTGTTCCTAAATTTTGCACTCACTTTATCATTCTAATCCATCGCCTAAACCATCCGACATAGTTATAAGCTAGTCTTTTTGTAGTTTAATTCATACAGCTGATTCTTTTAGACCTAGTAGAAAGCTCCGTTGTTTCCATAATTGGGTTATGCCATTGGCTTGGTAGGTCTTTGTGTGTGTGCACGTGCACGTGCAGGCACACATGCTTTTCCAGAACTGGGTATGTTTACTATCTTATGCAAAACGATTGTTAGTCTAGGATTCATACCCTAGTATCTGACTACCTGCCTCTGTGTTGTTGATTCACTTCTGGTTTGATATTGATGTCTGCCTAAAATTGTAGTCTACATTATCATCTCTTTTAAGATACTCACGTGCGCAGACCTAGATTATCCATTTTCTGAAAGGACTAGTGCAATTACAAAAGCATAATTTCCAATTTAATCGGTTGCAGCTGGTGCTCTCACGTTTTTGCACTAGGAAAGACTTAAAAGGAAAGTTAATTACTAACCAACTTTATCTTCATAGAGAAGTTGTTTCCTGATATGGGTATTAGGAAACCACCAAAGTTCAAAGCTGGTTGGTTGTGTTTATCAGTTACGAAACCATCAAAATTAGAAACGTGTACATCAATTTAATGGGCAAGATTTCTGTTTTATCTTGTGATATTGTCTTGTGATGTTATCTTGTGATCTTGTGATGTTGCTGATTTCAGTTAGATTTGTGCATGTAAGTTTTGCAGTCACTTTATCATTCTAATCCATGGCCTAAACCATCTGATGTAGTTATGAGCTAGTTCTTTTTATTGAAATTACACTTTCACGTTTCACCTGTACAACTGATTCTTTAAGTCGTAGTAGAAAGTCCCTATGTTTCCATAACTGGATTATGCCACTGGCTTGGTAGGTCTTCGTGTGTGTGCACGTGCACGCACAGCGCAGGCACACACACTTTTCCAGAACTTGGTAGGTTTAATATCTTATGCAAAGCGGCCGTTAGTCTAGGATTCATACCGTAGTCTCTTACTACCTATATCTGTGTTGTCTGTTGTTGATTCACTTCTGGTTCAATATTGATGTTTGCCTAAAATTGTGTTGTCTACATAATGATCTCTTTTAACTTTTTAAGACACTCATGTGCGCAGACCTAGATTATCCACTTTCTGAATGGACTAATGCAATTAAAAACATAATTACCAATTAATCCGTTGCAGCTGGTGCCCTCACGTGGTTGCACTAGGAAAGACTTAAAAGGAAAGTTGATTGCTGACCAACTTCATCTACATAGAGAAGATGTCCCCTGATATGGGTATTAGGAAACCACCAAAATTCGAAACGTGTCCATCTATTTAACAAGCAAGCTTTCTGTTTTTTTTATTGGAAATGGGGTTTTCCTCGATTCAAAAAAAATTACAAGCAAGGTACACCACATTTTTTTGACAAAATATATGTGAACACGACACGGGTTGAATTTAATTTTGTCTATTTGTCTACTACTGCCAATTAGACTTGTTCCTTGTCACTTCTGCCACATTTCATATCACATATGACCCCCAAAAAAGTTTTGTTCCTCAACACTCACCTGCAACATTTATCTTGTCTTCTCACAACCCACCTGTATGACACGTTGGATCCATTATCTGTGTTAGCTCTGCAATTATTCACTGCAAAGAGTAGACACAGGCAAATGGTGATATGAACAAAAGAACACGTTGGATCTGTTTGTATTTTATTCTATCATTCTATGTATGGGCCTGCCCATGTCATGTTTCTCTCGTTATCTGATTCTGGTTGGTGAACTTGTATTTCTGATTGAAATGGTGTTGTTCCTTGTTTTGGAAAAAAAATGAATATGTACTTGTTATAGATACGTTACTTTCTATTACAGCTTTCAATAGGAAATCATTAAGATGCATTTAATATTTATGAATGACCTGTTGCCTGTAATAGATCATCTTCGTTATTCTTAGCCATTTGATCACATAGAATGGACGATCCTTACTATTTTTGGTAGTACCCTGTAATTTTCCCAATATAACAGATACAAAGAACAGTTCATTTTGCAACTTGCAAGCCACCTACTTACCGCTGCTGATTCATATTGTCTTTATTTAGGATACTGAAACTGCTACTGCTATTGGATCGAAGTCCTACAATGCTCTTGCTTCTGGACTTGCTGAATTCAAGTCAGGTAAACCAACAGAAGAAGATAAACATGTGGAGGAAGAAACTGTTGATTTTGCTGCCGCAACAACTGCAGCTTTAAGGATTCCGTCTCCCAGTGTTTCTCGTGGGATATCATTCGATGAACATACTCTCTCCAAGTCAGCTGAACCACATAAAAGGCGAGGTGACCTTGAGGAAGAAGAGGAACTGATGAGGGCCCTCAATCTATCCAAAGCTGAAAGTGAGGATGCAGTTGATGGAGAAGTTTCTTTTGACACTTCACATAGTCATTCATTGTCCAACATGGAGACACCACAAAGTGAGGGTTTTCAGTCAGAAGCACCTGAGGTGGTGGGGACTGCAATAAAAGAGGAACATGATGATCACGCTGTGAGTGATGATGGCTCCATGCTCACAAATGGTGCTGTTAATGACAGTGAAGTTGTGCCTGAAGAATCCCAAGAAGCTTTGACATCTAAAGAACCAGAGGACAGTGGAATAAAGAATATGTTACCAGGGGACCTTGATATACCCGTTCAATCATCAGAATCTACTCCCTCTTGTCCGTCTCATGAATCCTTTGCTACCAGTGACCACCAATCTGCTGCTCCTACTCTTGTTGAAGGTGATGAAGAAACCTGCAGAGAACAGTTTGATGTACAAATTGATGGCCAGTCTAATGATACTGAGGCTGCTTGTGACTTGTCAGTCGCAACTTGTGGAGCTGTTCCAGGTCATGCTACAACAGAACTGGATGTGAAAAGTGATTCTTTAGATAATTCCGAGCCTCTACCTTCAAGCATTGAGGAATGTGAACCAATATACCAAGGTGAAGAGCACATACTTGGCACCACAAATATGGTGTATGAAAATCAAGAGCCAGTGTATGAGGGGGAGGTGGTTCTTGCTGAGCAGGCTGACAAGACTGGGGAAAACAGTACTTCTGTGGATGACAAGGCCACAGAACATCAATGTAAGAATTTCGTTTTTTTGGTTATTGACTTTTGTACATGTGTGAATCTCTTTGTACAATGCGGGAATTTCTATATTTGGCTTCACATTTAAATTGACATTTTCAGGGGAGCTGATTGATAATTTTCTGCAGACCACTGCTAACCAGCTGACTGTCTATGGGTATATTTCTAAATTATGGTTTAAATATATGTTCTCAATTGTATTCTCGTTTATAAATTGTCAAATTTCAATGTCGCAGTCTCTTCTGTTTACAAGAGGGACTTAACGAAAGTGAGCTTTGTGTCTTCTTTCGTAATAACCACTTCAACACTATGTTCAAGGTATACTAGTTTGGTTGGTCTTTTGAGTACTTGAACTGGAGCTGTCTTTATTTCTTAATTCTTATCTATATTTATTCTGCAGTACAACGGAAGTCTATATCTGCTAGCAACTGATCAAGGTTTTATAAGCCAAACTGATTTGGTATGGCAGAGGTTGGATGAGGTATGTTAACTCCTGCGATTATTTTAATTCTCGCTTGAGATTAAAATCTTTACTGATCTTTTTTCATTTTCATCTGATAATCATTAGGTGAATGGAGATGGTGTTTTTCTTACTAGCAACTTCACACCATTTAAGGCTGAAACTCCAAGAAATGATTCATGGAATGAACAGCAAGCTATGACGAGTACTGCTGTATGTATAGCATCAATAAACTGCAGTTTTTATTAGGTATATTAATGTTAACTAGTTCAAATTTATCTTTGTTCACAGGATTATCTTGCTCAATTTGACAACTCCACTTCTGGAAAGTATGTTTTTCCTACCTGTTTTTTTTCTCAATGTGCTTTATTGTTGTGGGTGTGTACAACATTTCTAGTTTGGATTTCTGCAACCATGAGAATCTTGTATGAATTGTACTGTGCAGAAAATGTCTGTCAAGCTATGGTTTCTTTTCCGATCTGTTGATTATTGCTGTTAACCAAGCGCCATAACTTCCTTGAACTTCGATTATTTGATGGTTTGGCTGTCATTGTGTATTGGACTGTCGGCTTAGCATGTAGTACTTGAATGACCAACATATGGCATGGCTGAATGTGATTTTGAATGTGCTCAACGTGCTGAATCATCATAGATGTGCATTCCTGAGTCATTTTGCATGTGTACCTAAATTCTAACGCTACCACATTGGTCCTCCTATGCTTGCAGCTCTGATCTGGAGCTAGCTATAGCACTTCAACAGCAAGAGTTTGAGCGGCAACCACAAAGGTTTGAAGCTCCACCACCACAGCAGCAGCAGCAGCAACAGCAACAGCCATCTCCGACGCAGCACCAGACGACTCAATCTGGCCGACCAGGACTTGTTGTTGGTCCAAGGGTACGTTTTCTTTGTATTAGTATAGAAATGTATACTTGTACCGACATCAAAACCTCATTTCACATTACCACCTAGCATCTATCAACTTGCTGTTTGGGATGATCCTTATAGTTTGGATTCAAATATGACTGCAATCTATTGTCTTGAAATAACCATGTTTACCCTGCTTTTGAATCCTAAAGTAGCTACTGTATTCAAGCCAGTATGTTATTTCTGGGAGGTTTAAGATTGACTTGTGAAAGTCACCTGTTTTCCCTCAGTACACTTCATACCAACAATGAATGGTTACTTCATGCCCCTAAACAGGTGGAAGTGATGGTATTATGTGAGAGCATACAAAGAGGTTGAGTGCATGGTCACTTTAGTTTGCTATAATAGATAAAAAGATGTGTTCTGTTGGAAGCATCTGTTTAAATTGAAGGTGCTAGTTTACATAAACATGTTGTGCTCTGTTCTTGATCATGTTCATAAACTTGGTTGTATCGCATGGGCTCTCGGTTCTGTTTTTGCACTGTTCACTTCCATGTTTCCTGATGACTGCTTACTACTTCTGTGGCTGCTGACTGATGGGTCTGAACATTGTGATCATCCTTGCAGAGGTCCAACGTCCCACCTCCGTCGAGAAGTGAATCGAAGAAAGAGAGGTGCATCGTGATGTAAAAATACCTTCAACAGAAAAGTAGTAGAAAAAAAAAGAGAGATAAGAGATGCATTATACTGTAAAGAAATGGTTTCTTTTGCGGAGGCAGTGTCTGCGTTTATTAGTCACCTTGAGCCATCCCCCATTTGAGCTTCTTTGGTTTTACTTTCGGTGTCTCTGATGTTTGTAAATAATAACCCCAACGAATAAATTGTAGAAACAGATGCTGTCAAAGTGATGGCTCCATGCAATGTGATTTCAATTCATAGCCCGTGCGGTGTGATTTTGTTCGTCTCCCTGTGCGACCCATGACTGCTCGTTCACTGATCACCGTGCAAATGTGCACATCCATTTTCACACGTTCTGAGCTGCAAGCCAGGCTTTTCTTGGAACATACCGAGATTAAACTACTTTATTAAAGTGGTTTTGGCTTTCATAGAAGCATAACAAAATTATATTGAAGTTTTGGCTATTCGAAAGTTATGCATCTAGACATGTTTCGTGTTAATACACAATTTGTATTTAGAAAAGTCAGACAGCCAATATAACTTGGATTTGGAAGGGAGGGATAAAAAAAGGTGCGACGCACTAAACAACGTTCAACTCGCCGAAGTGCTACAGCTTAACAAGAATCAACACAACTTAAAGGTTACAGAGTCATTGTTTGTCCAAAAATGTTTTCTTACAGTTCAGATTACAAATGCTTTCTATGTGCATTCTCAGTTCCATCGACAAACTATTAGTCCAGCGCGTATCTCACAACAGATTTCCGTAGCGACAGTATAATAATTTGAACGAAGCAACTAAACAAAATCGAAGCACTATACTGGTCAGCCACTTGATGCAACCCAATACCAAGGGTGATTTTGTTTCAAAGTGGAGGAGCCCCGGTGGGGTATCCCATTGCATAAACGGAGGTATCACCGTGCATGTAACCTTACACGGCATCGCCTTGCCTCAGGCATTCAGACTATCTCGATGTACACTTCCCATTGATCCGGGCTGCAAAGAACGCAATCAGGAACGGGAACCTCCCAAGACACGTCATGAAGTCATCCCTGCTGATCTTTTCGTCATCATCTACGTCGAACGTCTTAAAAAGCTCCAGCATCTGCCAAAAGGTTACATGCATCATGGTGGCGAAACAGTGTTATTTGCTGTAGCAGAGGGGCAATGAGGATTTTACCTTATCATCAGACGGCAGCAGCATGCTTAACTGCAGGATATCAGCTAGCTGTGCCCTGGAGATCTCAGATGTTTCAGGATCCCGGCACTTCTCAAAGGCGGTCTCGCAGGCACCCTGGAACAATGGCTGTTTCCTCAGGTGCGCGCACCCAACCAAGAACTGCATACATGATACACCTTGAAACCTTAGCGCTCATGACATATGTGTACCAATGCATTACAACATCATTGGTGCCCTACTGCCCTATGTAAAAAAACTACAAGGCACTAAGGCAAATGTGAAGTTCAATGGAATTAAGATCCATACCTGACGGAATGTAATTGATTCCTTAATGCCTAAATCAAAGTAGTGAAATATCTGGAAAAAGGGTTAGAAGTTCAGCAAAGAGGGAGGGAAATTCAGTTAAGCTAATAGCACTTGCAGATACTGCGTCAATACCTTCTTGCAGAGAGGACTGCAATCCAGACCAAAATGAGCCCAAAAATCTTGTGCTTTCACACGACCACTGCAATGTTTAAATGGCATTACTTGTCAAGTAACCATGAAACAATAGAATAACATTGACTTAGTAAAGCATGAAGTTCTCCATTAAGGAATGGGGAGTATTACTCGTTATCTGGATTCATAGCCAGGAAATGTTCCAATAGTTCCATTGCTTCTGCTGTGCTTACACCATAAATCTGAAAGACATAACAGTACAATACTTCATTCAACGGTTGGTTGTGGTAAATTTTTTTTGGCACACTACAATACTACATGCAAGTACCCTAATGTATACTAAAAATTCTTGTAGGAGATAATTCAGCATAATCTACTTTTTAGTTTTTACTGCCTGATGGATTTTGACAACAGCAGCATTCACATACTGCAAACACATGTAAACAATGTAGTTCAGGAAAAACTTACATCTTTAACCCAAGCCATTTCTACCATGTAATTTGAGCAGTTCACCTGCAAATAGAAAACCCAGCTTGTTAGGGGCATATTTCCTTTAGATGCATGGCAGATGGTCTAGCAAAAAAGGGTCGAGCAAGTGTTCAGGAATTCATAGTTATGCATAGCTAGCCTTTTACCTTTCCAGCTTCTACTGCTCGAGCCATAATCATAGAATCACCATATGAATAGGAAGTTGGCAAGACATTGAGGGCGTGTGCCATAGCATAGCTGGTCTGCAAGAATAAAAAGTAGTAGGGAGAACATATTATCACACCGCTAGTGAAACGCACAGGATGTTAGATGAGAAAGTTATTTGAGTTGAACATACTTACATCCTCTGCAAAATGAAGGGCATTCTCTTGCTTGATCTCGGGAGGGTAGACAACAGGAAGGTACTCTACCTGTATATTATTAGATGATCAATAAAATGAGCTAATTTTGTAAGACACAACACAAGTGCAAAAAAGACATAATAGGTGAGACTCAGACATTAGTTGGGCCAAATTCAGCAGGCCATGCATACCTCCATGAAATTATGAAACTGGGTGAACATCTTGAACATGAGCTTTAATAAAGATATATTCCCCCTGAAACACAAAACATGGTATAGATGAAACTTAAAAAATGCTGAGGCACAAGGATGAATGTACATCGAAAAGACTTTCCATAAAGAAAGCTCACCATGATTGATCAAAGTGCACATGTGGATAATGGACAACAACAGGTTGAACAGGGTAGCCAGGTATGAATGCGCCATGTTGGAACGAAATCAGGAATCTCCCATTTGTTGTGGTGCCTTCAGGGAATAACAGGACCCGCGGGAAGCTATTGCAAGCTGCCTTTCTCTGAAAGGACATCCTAGAGAGTATGTACCATATGAACAAATAACTAAAAGATCATGTTATTCTAGGACAAGTTGTCTGGTGTTGATTTTAGAATCAATTATGATGTCTACTGCAAATGAAATTAAAAGGATCTGTAAAGCAGGCAACTGCAAGGAGCCAAGGAGTAGTTTGTACATGTCCTTTTCTGCTTGTTACTTTTTCTATATATTAAGTCAACATAGAGCAACGATATTCAATAGCTTAAAGGTTGCATAAAGCAATGGGGTGGCTAACATGTGACAAAATACAATGCAACACTTTTAATAAAGCCAACCAGGTGACCACAAAACATAATTAATAAAAAGGATGAGAAGCTATGGGTATGAGAGGAACCGTTCTTACCTTTATTTCATTTACAGCAGACTTCCGAGAAGCTGGTGAGAATCTATCAACATATATAACCTGAAAAAGGCTGTCTTAGAAGAAACTTGGAAATGCAGACGCCAACATAGGAAAATGGAAATATACATACCTGCATCGCTCGAATAATTGTTCCAACAAATGGTAGGGCATCATGAGACTCCGATGAAACAATGGTTGGGAACAATTCATAGAAGAAGAATATGGGTTCAATGTACGAGATATGATTGGAAACAACAATAGGTGCAAGTTCCCTAGGAGCAGGCCTTCCTTTCTTTCTGATCCAGTGGTACCTGATAAGAAGAAAGTGAGTGCCTGACTAAGATCAGACAGTGTACACTAGCATCACAAGAGAGACTCTGAGAAAGAGTAGGCATCCAAATACTCAGATCAACTCAGCGTAAACAAGCAGCAAAGAGGCAGTCCACAAAGAAATTTTATGGCTAAAGAAAACTAAGTTTTGAAAGTAAATACATGTAGCAAATTAAGATGGCATGCATTGTCCCTGCTGTAAAGGTTTGAATCATATGCTTGTTATTCCTGTGCGATTCTGAAAGCCTAACACACAAACAACACCACAGCCACGTTTGTTTTTTTCCTTTGCTATATTTTCAGTGTAAGAGAAATTGACCATCATTTGGGGCCATTGATTTTCAGGATAGAGAAATGGACCACGAATTTTAGGATAGACAAATTTTCCACTATTCAGGGCTATTGAAATCATTGCAATGGATAGAAGGACCACACGAGAAATTCCCATTTGTAGCATAACATGGTACACTCCACAGTTCATTTCAGCATGCACATGCACATGCACATGGCATCTCAGTTTGAACTGTACACCCGTTTTCGCTCTTCAGTTCCACCCGTAAGGCCGTAAGCTAGCTGAAGACGTGTACGAATGGTCCAACAACTGTTTCTAACCCGTTTGGTTCGTTTCCTACTGGTCCTTCAAAGCTGCAATTCATGCAGGTGAGCTTCAATACGCCATAAACACATCTGCGGCACGGACATTCAGCTTCCGCTATAGCATCGTCCCACCTACCACATCATTGAGGTTGGGGGCTCCCAACAAAACCGCACGTGATGCGAATCCGCAGCCCTCCAAATCCAGCAAACCAACCCGCATCTCACAATCGCGTAATCGACACACTCAGGATTAGAAAGCCCCATCTCGCCACACAAATCTAATCATCTATTATTTTATTATTAGATATAAAAAAACAGGTAGCTGGAAATCAAAGCGATAATTAGGTGCACAGATTAGATCAAATCAAAACGAGACCGAGTTTACGATCCAGACCCAATCCAAGCAAGTAACCGCGTTCTAGCGATCCAGCAAGCAAGCGAGCAACTCACCCGAACGAGAAGAGGATGCAGCGGGCGGAGATCCGCGTGATCCACATGAGCCGGCGTCGCCACGCCGGCATAGGCCCGCCGCCCACCCTTGGCCTCCCGTGCGTCTCCGTCCAGCCGCGGAGAGCCACCCACGTGGCCGCGTACCCAATCGCGATGGTGAGCCCGAACAGCGCAAGCCGCACCGCCGCGACCGGCAGGAGCAGCAGCGTCCTCGCCCACGCGTACACGCCACCGCCCCACGCCGGCGTGCCGTTCCGGAACGGGTCGGCAGGGGACGGCCCCGGTCCCGCGCCGGCCGGTCCTCCGAGAGGAACGCGAACGGGTCTCCGCCGCCGCCGTCGTAGCACACGGAGGCCGCGGCGCCGTCGCTGTCGTCGTGGTGGTGCGGGTGTCGGTGGTTGGTGGCGTGCCCGTTGGTGGCGTGGGCGGGCGTTATGGAGTCGGAAAGCAGAGGCGTGGAGAGGGAGGCGGGGGTAGGGCTTGTGGAGGCCATGGACGACGAGGCTGGTGGATGGTGGTCGCCGGAGACGGCGGCGCCGCGGCGAGGGAAGGGGGGGGGGAGGAGAGGAGCAATGGACGGCCGGGAGTTATGGCTTTTATCAAAGGGAGCAAAGCGAAGTGGAGGCAAAAGCGATAGGCGGCAACAAGGGAGGGAGAGGGAGGTGTTTTGTTTTTGTGGTCGTCGTTTCGTTTTTGCTTATTGGTCCTTGCAGTTTCGGGGGTCATTTATTGGAAATTTTAAGAATGGGTTCGTTTTCACGGGTCTTCTCTTTTCCTTCTTTAAAAAGAGTCCACGTTTCTCCATGTGTTGGGATTTATCTGGTTTTTCTTTTTGAAAAAAAGTCAGACACATTTTTTACATTAAAAATTATTAACATATAGTAGAACTCTAAATGAATAGTCGTTAGGTTAGGCTCTGTTTGCTTGCTTGAACTACTTTCCACTTGTTTCAATTTATTCTCTCTTACATAACATTATTCAATCAGCCAAAATCAGCCGCTTTTGTATCAGCCGGACATAATATTCAAACAAAGCTAAAGCGAATTATGTTTTTGAAATAGAGTGAATGTACATAGGTCGGTAAGAATACTAACATTCATGATTCAAAATAAGTACCATTAAATTAAATTATTAGCTATAGAATATATCGTAGTTTGATTGGCATGAATCACATAATTGTGGTTAAATAAGTACCATTAAATTAAATTATTAGCTATAGAATATACTCCCTCCGTCCCTAAATAACTGTCGTTTGCGCTTCCTTTGATTAAATATATTTTTAAAAAATATTGATATTTATGGTATATAATTAATATCACTGGAAAGATCTTTGAATCTAGTTTTTTAATAAATTTATTTGAAGATATAAATGTTATATGTATTTGCTAAAAATCAAATTAAACTTACACCAACGATGACACTTATTTAGGGACGGATGGAGTTGGGGGAGTATTGTAGTTTGATTGGCATGAATCACTGTAGATGGAGGCGTACGTGTACCGTTAGAATGTACTACTCCAGAATGGAATGGAGATGGGCGGCAGACACAGATTAGACTGTGGACCTCTTTTATTTTTCTATTCTTTTCTCGTCATCACGGAGACTGTGGACTTGTGTGGCGTGGATAGCCGGAGTGCGATGGGTGTGGGCCCTCGCTCGCAGACGCGGCCCGCGAGGGAGCAAGTGGGCTCGTGGCCGACGAGCACCTCAGCTTTTGTGTAGAACGCCCGGTGGTCGACGTCGTGCTCGTTCGTGCGTGCGTGACGCGCCACGCACCCGTAAACTCTAGTAAACTCTGGGCGGCGGCGCGGCGCTCCTAGTATGTGTCAATTGTATTGTATGTATTGAGCTGGTGTGTATCAGCTGTATTGAGTATGTATTGAGCTGTATTGAGCTGTCAGCTGAATCGACACCTGATTTTCTACTAGTGGTGTGATAACAACTTGTTCGTACGGATCGATATTACAGTGAGCTAGCTAATTGATCGAGATCGATTAGTAGCTGTCAGCTTATTCGTATCCGGAGACACAAAAGTGTACCAGATGTCACAGCAAATATTCAGATACTAGTTTAAAGGACTGAACATAAAGCTAATTATAGTTATGACTAATTTATGTTTATATTTAATACTCTGAATTATAGGTGTCTAAGTATCTAATGTGACACCGATTTAGTCCAGAAGGAACACCCGCTTTTAGTACAGCTGAAGTTACCACGTGATTAGTATATTATTCAAGGCAAAAGGCAAACTACTGCTGTACAGGGTGTGATGTGATTATATTATTCATTCATTCCGGCTCGGATCTGTCGTTGAGATCGGATCATGGAAACCCGCCCAGCCATTTGGCAGGCATGTGGTGTGGAACCAGGGCGGGCGGATCTTGCGCCGTACGTCGTCGCACGCGTTGAGCTCCACCTATCTCATCTCATAAATTGAAGTACAAATTGTTGCCAGGATTTTTTTAATCCAGCATTCTCTAGTGGACCACTCTTCAAACTAGTTTTGATGGGCTAGAGCTAGTTACCAGTTAGTTAAAAAGTAACCTAAATTAGTTAAGATTAACTAGTTATTAATAAGATAATCTGGAAATTCGAAGAGATAGATACACACAAAGGAAAGTAAGTTTTGATAAAGTCTAACATAATGCTAGTTTTTCTCCAAAAATCCCCTATGATAATAAGGATTCAAAGAAATTTCACGTATATAGTCCAATCCTTTGTTCCAAACTCCAAAGGGACATATAGAAAATTTTCCCATAGGATTAATTTGTTTCAAAGTTCATATTCACATTAGCTAGATGAGATCCTTCACAAAAATGCATGGTTGAATCAACGTGCAACTGGTTTGGTTTTACTAGTAAGTACTGTAGCTGGTAAACGTGATTTAAACGTTCCAAAATTTGACTAAAGCTATGTAAAAAAATTATAACATTTATAATATAAATAAGTACCATTAAATTAATTATAATATATATTTTTACTATACATCTAACTGGAAACATTACATTAATATTATTCACTATAAATTCAGACAAAGTTAAGCTAACTTGACTTCGCAAAATCTATACATGCACATTTTTTAGACGACTACTAGCAGCAGATATTGGATAGTCAAATGACGGGAAAAAAAACTTTGGAGTTTTGCAGAAAATTACTCCTTTTCTTTTTACATCCAACACATCCCCCAAGTATAGGACAGGCCCGCATTCCACTCGTAGTAGCGTCACTGTGCGTCACGGTCAGAGAGCATCATGTGGTTTTAATTTGGTTATATAAATGGAAAATGCACCCCTACATTGACCCCGCCGTTTTTCAGAAGCAAATATACTAAACATTTTTTTAATGTCAAATATATACTAAACTTTGGCGCAGGCTTATGCTTACCTGGCCCATGTCGCCTTTGTTGACTGCCGGTGATGCATGCAAGCCAAAGATCAACGCCACATCTCCAGGAAGTTAACTCGTTCCATTCAAATCATTGGCCGAATCAAAGGAGGGTTTCCATCAATTGTGATTATAATACTCCCTCTCTTCCTAATAAAATAGATTTTTAGAGTTATCTTAAATCAAACATTTTAAACTTTAACCGAATTTATAGAAAAAATATTAAAATTTATGATATCAGATTAGTATCATTAAATTTATCATGAAATATATTTTCACATGATACTTATTTTATATCATAGATCATTTTTATTTTTTTTATAAAATTAGTCAAAGTTAAAATTGACTGACACGGATTCTAGAAATTAATTTTTGAGGGAGTAATCAGTTAAAATAATTTAGTTGTTATCCAAATGGATTAGATTATAGACAAAAAAAAAACCCACATAACAATTATCCTATAATTCAGGTGAAATCTGCCTTTTATGATTATAGGAATTTCTCACTTTTACCAATAATAATCTAAGGATCCAAACACTTCGATTGTTAAAATATATAATCTTGATTGCAATAATCCTATGCATATGCAGATCATAATATAATTCTATCGTAATCTCTACTATAATTGAAATCTTCTTTTTAGAGTGGGAAGCCTGATCTCACCTCTGAACCTACAAGCATAGGCTTCCCACCCTCTTTCTCACCAGCCTTCACACCCTCTTTCTCACCCACGCACAGGATTCTAGACAAATAGTCAGATGTATTTTTGCTCACTAGACTTGATTTTTAATGGTATCAATCCCTTTTTTATTAGGGGGTCACATTGTGTCATTAGGTACCTATATATGCTTATGCCCTGATAATGATAGGGGATATTACCTTATTTTGATTTTTTAATTAAAAAAAGGTTGATTTGTCTGCCTTGGATTGCAGGAGTGCAAGGGAGACGCTGATGTTTTTTTCCTGAAAATTGTAGGGTTACTTTTTGTATAAATAAAAAATATATTTTCTCTATTTTATGCTTATTACTAAAAAGATATTTGTCGGTTGTTTGATTTGCATTGATAAATGGCGACAGTGATGGTGCTGGGCATGAACGTGGACGAGCTACACCTCCTACTACGGTAGTGGAGAGAGTCTGCTGCGGTATGGAGATGGGTTTAGTGGTTGGTCACCATTGCGAAATTTGTTCTTTTTGAATTCTTAATGGTAAAAATTTTGAGCTCTTGTTGTTGTTTTGCAGATGAGGGGGCAGCCGTCCTTGTTGCCAGGCATATAGAATCGGCACCCTCTTGGTCATGCCACTGAGGAAACTGTGTGGAGTCAATCGTGATTTTTTTTAGAATAAGGAGTAATTTTCAATTTAGTTACATGGCCTACACCCGAGGGTCGGACGAGGCAGAGCTTACGCCCGAGTGGTCGGGCAATACATTGGCTACGCTCTCGGGGTCGGACTAGGCGAAGCTTGCACCCTCGGGGTCGGGCGAGACAGAGCCTATGCCATTGGGTTGGGCGAGATGGAGCCTACGCCCGAGGGGTTGGACGAGGACATGCCCGACCATGTTTGTACTTTGCACCCTTCCAAATCTAAAAAAATAATATACATAAATGATTAAGGAGTTAGAAAGAATGTAACTATGTTTTTTTAAATGTAAAAGTGTTTCATCTATTGTGTATAGGCTCAAATACCGTTGTGTAAAAGTTGAACTCTGCAAAAATAAATTGGTTGTTTTTATGACATTTTCTGGATAAAACCGTAGCATTAGCACGGGCAAATATACTAGTCCGAATAGGTCCCTGTCACCGACCTAGATGCAAATACAATATACAACTGCAAACGAGGAAAAGCTGGTTTACTGACGGTTCTTGATACATGGATGTAGAGAAGAATTAAAACAGGAGTGAGAACTCTAGCCGCAACTAGTCTCGAGTCACAGCCCGCCGTCGTCTGTTCCTATTTGTATTGTCACTTTCTTCCATGGGCTAAGAACGACCCAGCCCATTTCCTGCCAGATTGGCTGGCCCATAAGCCCACGAGGATCCCGACAGTCCATAGGTGTGAGTACTTGTCCCCATGGCCTCGACATCACCTAGAACTTATACGATCTCGTGGTCCAATGAGCCGTAAGAAAAAAAACACATGCAGAAACATCGAGGCAAGAACGTTTCGTTTAACGTTAAATTACTTTGATACATGTAGCTTTATTTAATTTTAATCTGTAGAAATATATCAATTATGGAGTATTCTCTCTCATCTTTTTTCTTCTTCTTCTTCTATAAGTGTTATGTTGTATCTTCATCTTTATGTTGTTCTCGTCTTTCATTATATTTCAGTGATGCTAGGGATGCATGGAATCGGCGAGTCTAGACATGTTCATGAATAGGTAGGTATCCATTACTTCGTACATAAAACATGTTACATGCATTTTCTAAAGGGAGAGAGGAGGGTATTTGATCCTAAATCTTATATGGTTCCCCTAAAACAAAGTCTTATATGGTTGGTAGATTAAAATATTTAGGATTAACACAATAGGCTTTATTATACAATGTATTAAAAGGTGAACCATGACTCGAACGATATTTATTTTTGCCTAAAAGATATGGTTTTCAATATGTTGCTATCAATAATGGACAGACTTAGCAAGTCATTGTCAACCGTGATTGCCCAGCAATCCATTAGCTTCGTTACTCTTAGATCAAGGCAACAAACTAATGGGTCAACTACTCGACTTGGTCCATTCTCATCCCCAATTAAATGCAAAAGGTCCATCTGAGCTCCTGAACTATCTTCATAATAATTTTGCTACTCAAACTCTAAGATCTTACTCACTTAAACTCTCAAAACTACTGAAATTACCTCTCTGCCTTGTTTTGAAGTGGCTTTGTCCTTTTGTACATAAAATTGTTTGCAAATGCTTGATAAATTTATTAAACCGCAAAAAATGTCTCTAAGCTTCTAAAAATTAGAAAAAAGCCCCTCAAAATAGTTTGAGATACAATATATTTAGGGCTCATGAAAATATAGTGAGATGTTTCTAAAAAATATATTTAATTAGCTCAAGGAAAATACCCAAAAATATAGAAAATTCCTAAAACATTCTATTAATATTTAAACATCTTTCGAAAACTTTCGGAATTAATTATATGTTGCAATTCATATTTTCATGTAGAGTCTTTAAAACAAGTTTAGACATCAAAATTTTCTTGGGAACTTTTCTAGACATTTTTCTATAGTAAATATATTTTATTTTTTGGCTACTAAATATATTTGAAGAGCTCTAAATATTTTTATTTGAGTTAAATGTACCAGTGGTTCATGAACTTGTTATGGTGTATCATTTAGATTCATGAACTCTGAAAATGTATTTAAGGCCACCTAAGTTGTTGTATAGTGCAACACATGTCCATATTATTGCTTCGTCAGCGTTTTTTTTCTTTTTTGCCTCGTGGCGTGCCAACATGACATTTCTTTTCTTTTTTTTCCCACCTAACCCCTTGTACCAAGGAACAGAGCGCTCGTTCGTCGAAGAGGCCAAGGAGGGTGTTTGACGCGCTGGTGCGCCTCGCGTGGCGGGTGCGGGCTGCCCGGGGCGTCCCCCGTCCCGGCGCGCGTAGAGCGTCCGTGGGTCCCCTACCTCATCTTCTTCCACGGCAACCTCGCGGCACGATCAGGGTTTTTGCTACCGTTTTTGAACCGGGAACCGGTGGTGGGCGGTTTGGCGGTAACTGACGATTACCGCCCAAACCGTTCCCAAACCGGTCGGTTTGGGTTTTGAATTTAGACTGCGCAGTGCAAACGGTTTGGGGCCGGTAACCATTCGGTTAGGGTCGGTTACCGTCCGGTTTGGTCGGTAACCGCCCCAAACCAAATTTCGAATTTGAATTTTAAAAAATTGAAAATACTGAAAAAATTCCTAAAAATAGTTCATAATTTATAGAGTCGAATGGTGTAAAAAATTTTCAAATTGGAGTTTGTTTGCTATTTATTTTGACGTGTACAAGTTTGAAAAAAAAGAAAAAAGATCTTTTTTTTCAAACTTGTACACGTCAAAATAAATAGCAAACGAAATCCAATTTGAAAATTTTTTTACACCATTCGACTCTATAAACCATGAACTATTTTTAGAAAATTTTTCAGCATTTTCTATTTTTTAAAATTCAAATTTGAAATTTGAATTCAAACCGGTAGTGATGGGTGGTTTGGCCGGTTACCACGGTCAGCGACCGGTTACCGTTCGGTTTCGTAAACCCTGGGCACGACAGACATCAGGCGGCTCGGCTTCGCCATGTTGGCACGCCATATAAGAAAAAAAAACACCGACAAAGCAATATGAACCTGTGGTGCTGTTCAACTAGTTAGATAATATATAAATATATTTTTTAGAGTTCGTGGACCTAAATGATACATCATAACAAGTTCATGGACCCCTAGTGTATTTAACTCTTTTTATTTGGATTCATGATATCCATACCTATCTTCATGATCTCTTGGGATTTTTTTTAGAAGTCTATGATATGCTTATGATAAAAACATTGGCAAGTATTTATTGAAAATTTTAACTAAAAAAACAAAAAACTCATTCAAAATAGTTCACTTCGTGAAGTAAAACTTCTTCTTTTTTTTTAATCAAATAACTCTACTTCTATCATGTTGCCGCTAGCTATACAATGGTCTTCTACCGGCGGGCACTTTGGCAAATCGGCAGAAAACAGTCGTCGCCGCGATCAAATTATTAGGCCTCAACTCAATCATGTTGGTGCTGCGGCTGCCCAAGCCCAAACAAGCCTTAATAAAAGGGGAAATTCTAAACCTATCAGCGGTGCAGCCGCAGCAAACAATAGAAATCAACTCAACTTTTCTGTTTCGAAAATAAAGCAAACAAACCCCAACCCCTGCAGTTTTCCCTTTCACACGGCAACGGAAGCGCGCATCGCGTCTTCCCCGCCCGCCGCCTCCAAACCCCCCAAAGGCCCAAACCCTCTGGTTCCTCGTATCGCCGGTGGTGCACCATGTGAATCCAGGGGCAGGGGAAGGGGAAGGAGGGTGCAGCCCCCGAATAGAGTCAGATATGGGTAAGTTAAGTCCATCTCGGCGATTCTCGCGCGACTGCTGCTTGCTTCTGTGCTCGGGAATGGCACCTCTCTCTGTGCTTGGTTCTATTCGACAGTTCAGGGAATGGCACCTCTCTCTCTCTGCTTGCTTCTGTGCTCGTTTATACCTAGCTTTATTTTGAATTAGGAAATTATATGTGAATCAACTGCTGGGGGTTGTTGGGGATCCTGCTTGTAACATTGCTTTCCTGGTGGGTTCAAGGGTATCAGGACAAAGACACACCTCTTCCTGTTCAGGTACGCCATGAATCCTAATTTTCATTGTTGTTTGTGATACATCACCAATAGGATGAACTAAGTCTTTTGGATTTCACACCTGTTCAGGAAAACAAGTATAAGGTTGCACCTGTTGCTACAATTCAGGTTTGCTTTGTGCCTATTAATGTATCATATTGCATATTAATGTATCACATTGCATGCACAACTGATTGTTGCCCACCAACAAGATGAATTGAGTCTCTTGGATGGAATTCAGCACTGTTCAAAGGCTTCCCGAAGGATGGGTCCACATGCAAGCGACCGAAAGCGCCCTCATCATTCAGAAAAGTACCCCGCTCCACACCCTCACTATCAAGAAAAAGACCATCTGCCTCCTAGTGCTCCTGCTCCGCAGCCCTACCATCAAGAAAACCATCTGCCTCCTAGTGCTCTTGCTCCGCAGCCCTACCATCAAGAAAAGGACAACTCTCCTTGCACCGCTCCTACTCCTGCTCCTACTCCTGCATCGCCAGGAAACAGTTCAACAGATTTAACCCAGGCACACAAAAACCATCTCCTTTTTTTTAATTCTTTTTCTAGATTCAGTAGGAGAGTGTATAGAATTGATAACATGGTTTCATTTGATTGGAGCAGAGAGAAAAGTACCACCTGCCTCTAGTGCTCCTGCTCCTCACCCTTACCATGAAGAAAATGATAACCCTCCCAGCACTGCTCCTACTCCTGCACCGCCAGGAAACGGTTCAACAGATTCAACCCAGGCATACAAAAACCATCTTCTTTTTTTTTTAATTCTTTTTCTAGATTCAATAGGAGAGTGTATAGAATTGATAACATGGTTTCATTTGATTGGAGCAGAGAGAAAAGTACCACCCGTCTTCTAGTGCTCCTGCTCCTCACCCTTACCATGAAGAAAAGAACAACAACACTGCTCTTGCTCCTACATCACCAAGAAACGGTTCAACAGATTCAACCCAGGCACACAATCAGTCTCCTTTTCTTAATTCATTTTCTAGATTAAATAGGAGAGTGTATAGAATTAATAGCATGGTTTTATTTGATTTCAGCAGCGAAAATCTCGGCGCAAGGAGATGGTGCTCAAAGTGGTAAAGATATGTGGCAATGTTCTAAGTACAAGCCCAATTCCACTACCATTGTGAGTTAACACTTTGCCTTAACCCTTGTCTTTATTATGAAATACCCCTTTTGATTGCATCAAAATAGTTTGGCTCTGTCCCTTTGCACAAATGTCCTTTTTCATTGAAAAACGCAGCCACTTATGGTTAGACAAACACGACAACCTAATCACCTACTCATGGAACATGAGTTGAGAAACATTTGAGGAGCTGATTGAGAGCCTGAGCACAAAAGGTATTGTGGACGCCCAGCGCTAGAACCACAGCAAGGAGCCGAAGGATAAGGATCCCAAGGCTTAGTCAAACTGGTTGTTAGCTAGAAGTGTGGAGTTTGTTTAACAAAAGTTGTTAGGCTCGGAAGGTTATAAGTTGATATGGCTAGCAATCTAGGCACTTTGTTGATGAACTGGAAGGGGATTACAGAGGCTGGATAATTGAAATTGCAGCAGCAGAGGAAATCGCCCTCCCTGGGAGGCTCTGATGAGTACTCTACTTCTGCTTGCCCCTAATGCCCAACCGCACCAGTGGTTATATCCCCCCACCTGGGCGGCTGAGACTGCATGTCCTATTCTTTAGCCAAATACTAAATCTAGCCAACACCTAGGCGGCTGCTGACACTTTCTCCAGCTCTTATTTTTAGCTAGCTCATCCAAATACTTTTCCAAATTCGACCCATTGACCTGCCACTATCCACTAGAGGCAGCCACTCTTCTTCCTGCTGTACTGCTGCCCAATGAAGGAGTCCACGACACTTCTGTGCTCCTTCGAAACAGCTCATCCTCGAGCTAGAATTTGGGGTAGGTAGTCTCGAACTTGTCGAGCTGCTCCCAGGTTGAATCGGCAGAGCAGCGCCCCACCCACTGCACCAGGACCTCCCATGTGCCACGATTGAGGCTTGCGCGGACAACGTGCACAACATGGCCTTGGATGACTGTGGGCAGAGGGACAATGTTAATCGGCGCGTCCCCATGGTTTAGGCACAGCGTGGCCGTGAACGACAGTGGGCAGAAGGACAATGTCATCCGGCACGTCCCCATGTTATTTCTTTAGGAACACGACGTGGAAGACACCGTTAATGCGTGCCTTGGATATTACATTTATTTGGTATTGAATGTGTCCGTATTTATTTGTCAGCTGGTGCGTCAACATGGTACTGCATCAAACTAGTTTTGGTTGAATCTATCGAGATAATTATATGATAATACATTTATTTGGTATTGTACATGATATTTTTTTAGTGATTAATGTATATTAAAATTTACTCCTCTCTACCATGAACGTTCTCTTTTATATCGTCTAATATATTTCAATTTTTCAGTGTCGTTTATTGGACCACTGGATATTTAGATTCAACTCTAAGGTTTTACTCAAAATTGTCAGTAGGCAGCACTGCACTTTCAAGTTATGCATGGCTGACATATAGCATCTTACAAGTCAGTTATAAAGACAAGGTTCAAGTTATTGGAATTGATGCTATTGTGGTCAACAACATTAGCTGGAGCGTGCTTGCTTTTATGCTAATGTTTCTTCTGATGAATGAAGGATTCTCAACAAGAGGAAAGGTCAGTTGTATTTTATTTGTTTTCTTCTTTATCAACAAACATGTTATAAATTGCTAAAATTGACTTTTCATTTGAAATGAATCAGCGCTGTATTATTGGATTGGTGATCCATGTCTTACTCACCATGGCGTTAGTTCAATTCCCAATATTGAGGCTGGTTGAGTCAGATAGTCATGCAAAGGAAAGAGTTGGTCAAATTGCTGCTATGTTGCAAGTATTATCTGAAATTATTCCGTTTTCTTCACTGGTAAAAATTCTTCCACATTTTAACTCATTATTAGATAAATTTTTTTAGATTTGGCTAACTTCTCTTATATTTTAGTGGCGAACCTGGAGTGTGGTTTATCCTCTTCTAGGGCACCCAGACGCACCAGCAATTCGAAACTATAAAAAGATGACGATAGTCGGAAGAGTAGTAGATTTCTTTGTTACACTGTACTGGATGGAGTATTGCGTCTTAACATATGAGTTTGATGAGTTTGGGGTATGGTTTATAAATTTTAGACACAAAATTTAATGAAGGGATCATTTATATATTAACGTTATTATTTTTGTCCAGATTGCAAATATTGTATCTTCGCCCTGTCAGCTATATCATTTGTTGCACATTCTGCTTGGGCTTTGAAACCTAGTCAATGAAACCAAAAGGTAACTGCAAGTTCTTATTGGACTTTTAATTTTATTAACCTTGTTTTAGAGCATAGAGTTTGGTCTCGTCCTTGTAATAAGGGAAAAAGATTTAATGAAATAATCAACTCATGATATGTGAATGACTCTAATAAACTAAGAACAAGTAGCAGTTCTTGATTTTCTTATGTGTAGTTAAATTAAGAACAAGTAGCAATTCTTGATTTTCTTATGTGTAGTAATGTCACTAACCTGAAATGTGTAACATAATCAGATACCTGGTTGTTCTGTTGATATGAACCGAATTGGCGGTACATGATCTGTTTTTTCTTCTTCATGATTGCATCGTGATGTTCAGTTGTAAACTACAGGTTTTAATATGTATTTTTATTTTACAAGGACTAAAAGCAAGTCCTTTTGTTAGGACCTTGAGTCAATGATGCATTTTCTTGGCTAACTGTAACTAAACTGGAGCCCTGCACATCAGGCTCTTCAACTTAACAAATTGCTTTCATGTTTGGTCTCTGTTCAATAAAATATCAATAAACAGAAGGTAGTAGAGTCAGATCGATTCTGTCTCCCACTCTGCTCTATGTCTCTGTGTGTGGATAACGTCATAAATTTTCACTCACCATCCTGTATGCTTGACAGCAGATTATAAGAACCATGTGCTTGATTAGAAATGGTCGATTGGGTTAACCTACCAACTCTAGGAAAGCATATAACAATATAGTAGTTTAATTTAGCTGATGATGGCCTTGTAGCTTGGCAGTTGAATGTTTTATGGAATTGCATATATGTTACTGCCACTTATCAGGTTCAAGCATCTTTGCAGATCAATTTCAATGAATATTTTCTTACACTTTTGTTTCATGTGATGTGATACAGGGAAAAGATTTCTGATGGAGGAAGAACTCTTGGTGCTGGAGTTGCAGATCAATGTTAATGATTCTTTTGTCTTACACTGCTGTTTCATGTGATGCAGGGAAAAATTTCTGTTGGTGCTAGAGTTGTTGTCTCCAAAGTACTTCTGTAAATTCTGTAGCTGACTTGAAAAGGCAATACATGCGTGTATGGCTTGTGTTTGCTGTCTTTGCATTGCTTGGATGAGTCAATGCTGAATTATTGATTATGGTTCACTTATAAATATTCCATATACCTGTAATATGTTCAGTCATGCGCATGCATTCTAATTTCTCTATCTTCAACTTTTCTTGGTGAAGTTTCATTTTTTGTATTTTTTTATTATTTTAGCAGGTTTTCTGAACCCTACTGACTTTGTTTTTTCTAGGATGTTTATTATCAGCATTAGGTTGACTTTTGTCAGCAGTGTGACTTTTTTATCAACATTAGGTTTGCAATGAGTAGCTTAGTTTGTACTCCGTATTTCACATGTGCGTATGCATGGTCTGTGGTCATCAGCGATTCCTTCAAATGTTTTGGTTTCAGACGTGGATTTGGTGGTGCGCGTGGAGGGATTGACGCAATTAATGAGGGCTCCTTTGGATATACGCGGAGATTGTTGGATTGACGGCTTGTACTCCTGATAAACTGACTTTGATTGTTTTGTTGTGAAAAAAATATTTTTCCTATGGGGATTTGAAGTGCTCAGTCTCCTTCGATTCCTATATATGGGAAAAGATTGAATCAAAGGAACCGTGAGTGGAAGTCACTAGTGTCTTGTTACGCACGCTTAGGACGACCACGATTTTGTTTGTCAGTACTATATTGTTGACATTGACATGTGTCGCAGATGAAATCGATTGGTGGCTCCGTTATATAATTATACGTACAATATGTTAGTTCATAGAATTCAAGCATGTTGCGATGATCTTCCAGTATCCTGGTTAAGGATCGAAGTGACTGTTGGCAGATTCAAAGCCGTCGGCGTGGACATCAAAATATCTTGTGATCGACATCTAAATGATCCCAAAAGTTACTTGTGTTCCTTGCAAAATATGAACAGATGATTCCGGCTTGTTTGGACGTATCTATTTCAATCCATATATGTTGCAATGGATTAGAATGAAATTTAGTTTAATTTCACTCTAACCTACTCTTATATACGTGGATTAGTAGATTGTTTGAGATCTCTAATCTAGAATCCACCCCCATCATATAGCCTATAGTGCTGAAAATCCCCTTGTAAATCACAATCATGTAACTGGAGCCATATTATAATATAATAATTCAATAAAGGCAGGTGGGCGCACTGCGGTTAAAACGTTTAAAAAAATACAGATGGATAAAAGAACAAGCTAATTAAAAACCTAATTAATCTTCAAAGACTCCTGCTAATTGGTCTTTTTCTCTGAACCAAACATGGAGGTAGGCCGCCTATGGGCTGGTGGTCTTCGTCGGCGAGGTAGAAGAATTTGCAATGGAGGTGGCCGCCGAGCCCGGGGATGTCTCCGTCGGCCTCAAACTCCACCCTACCGAGAGCCTGCAGCTCGGCCCTTACCGGGTTCCGCATCTCCTCTCTCAGAACGAGTCCGTCCGCCGCGGCCACCACGGTGACCACGCCCGTCGCGTGCAGCCCCAGCAGGCGGCGGCTGATGGTGAACCGCGGCACGGCGCCCCAGGCCAGGACAACGCCCCGGTACGACACGCGCAGCATGTGGTCACCGCCGCCTCCCCCGACGTCGACGACGGGGTCCAGCCGGAACGGCACCTTGTCCGGGATCCTGTCGACGTCCACGGCTAGCTTGAAGAGCGGGGACTGATCCGACGGCTCGTCGGCGCAGACGCCGAGCCCCTCGGCCGCCACGAGCCGGACGAACAGCCGGGGCTCTGGGTCGAATGCCGCCAACACGAAGTTGAGCGCGACCATGAGTACGGCGAGGATGGCAAAGCCCGTAGCGTACATCCTGAGTTCTTGGCCTAGGTTGAAAACCGGGTAGTGGTCCGGCTCCTTCACCGTCGGCATTGGCGGTCGGTGGTACCGTGGTGGCAGCTGTCCTCCGTGCATCTATGATTGGATTGGATCGATCACGCGCCCTACTTTGCCGCCGCGGGACAAATCAATCTCTCTATCTCTATATAATTATAATTATATATATATCCTGGACCATGGACGATGCATGCTCCGTTTTGGCCTCAGCTCGTGTCCACCCAAATTGATTCACGTCCGTCCGATCCAAAGCCATCGGCCAAAATCGCTCTGGACAACGAAGCCTACGTGGCGCCGTTCTCGCTTCACCCTGGACAAGCTCCGGAAGGATCTGATGAACGCCGCCATCGCCAAGACCATCGGAAAACTCAAGGTAGCAAAGAAACAAGCAAGATGCGGCAGGCGACCATGGAACGAAGCCGAGCAGCAGAAGACGAAGTCCGCGCTCGACGCCAAGGCCAAGCTCATGGCCATCGGCAACATCCTGCACGAGTCCGTCCGTGGCCGTCACCGCCGCCGACGAGGCGAACCTCTGCGTGCCCAGCGCACGTCGACCTCTGTGCCGCGCAGCTCGACGTCGTGGACTCGGAGAGAGGGGCGCCGCGGTCGCCGGCGGGAGGGGCTACTACTACATCAACAAGGAAGGCGCGCTGGCCTATGCACTTCGGCATTCGGCATAGTTTCTGCGACGGCGAGGCTACAAGTTGAAAGGGCCGCCGCACACGATGACCAAGGACGCCTGGGCAAGTGTGCGCAGCTCTCCCAGTATGACGAGGAGCTGTACAAGCTCGAGGGCGAAGGCAAGTTTCTGATCGATCGCCACGTCAGAGCAGCCTCTGGCATACCACCACCAGGGCCCGGACCAGCTGCCGATCCGGTGTGTCGGCTCCTCCACCTGCTTCCATCCGGAAAGAAGCGCGGCGGGCCGGCATCTTCAGGCAGGACGCTCGAGTTGCAGAAGCTCGAGCAGTTCCGCCCCGGACGTACGGCAACGCCTTGTGGGAGATGATCAGGAACGCGGCATCGCCGGCCCCGCGTCGTCAACGTTGTGTCCGGCGCTCTGAACAACTCGGCCGCGAAGAAGTACGATCGACCTGGAAGCGTGGTTCCCAGCGTCGGGACGTACCGGGAGCTCGTGTCGTTCAAGGACGGAGGAAGGACGGCGAGGGGTCACACACTCACCTGCACGATCATCGCTGCGCCGCGCAGAGAACCATGTGCTGGTGCCCGAGGTGCTCCGACCGACCGACCGACCTTACATGCGTGGAATCGATTCCATTCAGTTTAAGAAACCTCTGGATCGGTCTACATGAAGGAGTAGTGGTGAGTTGGATGAGGGATGAGCCATAAATAAAAAAATTGTACTGTAGCTTTTAGGGAGTGATGTATGTGTGGTGCGTTCTTGTCTTGGTTGTTTATATGTTTCTTTCACAATATGTGTTGGTTCAGTGCAGAGATTAGGCTACTTGTACTCGATCTGCTAACACTTATATTGAATTGTAATATGAAAACGGTGTTGATTACTTTCCACGGCTCTTTTACACAGAGATTCGTCCTATGATCTTGCACATAAACTGAAACTGGAAGCAACAAAAGTGCAAGCATTAACCTACAGTACTCCGTATGTTGAGAGTTCAGAGTTGCGAGCAAGGTGCTCCATTGGTTCTTCACAATTCATAATGAGGGCTGACACTGCAAAACTACTGAACTGATCTGAAGCAGAGAAATTGCCAACAAAAAATATCATCAGGCGACAGAGGCGCCCCGATTCGTCGATTTCCCGGCATGCACAGTCCGTCCTGCAATTCTCGGCGACGGAGCAGAGCAGCCTCTACTCTCTAGTGCGCGCTCGCGCCGGCAGCAGCAACCTCCTTTTGCTCACTATCACCATCGTCGTCGTCGTCGATCCAATCCCAGTAGTGGCGCTTGACGGTGATGGCACCAGCGCCAGCGTCCCCATCATCCTCACCGGTCTCCTCGGTCTCGAACTCCCCGTCCTCAGGCACGCCGTCCACCACCTCAGCATCCACAGCGTGGAGCACGTACCGTGCGGGTAAGACGCGGACTCGCGCTCCTCCACGCGGGCGCGGGCGCCGTCCCCGCCGCCGAGGATCCGGACGCGGGCGCGGGCGCCGAGCTCCTCTACGACGGCGCGCGCCGCGGCGGCCTCGGGGGACTCGCCGGGCCGCACCTTCTCGGACAACGGACGCGGGCCGCGCCGGTTCCGGATGCGGACCGTCGCCACGTGCACCGCACGGACCACCCGCGGCGCCGGCGGTGGGGAGGCGTCGTGCAGCGTGCAGTCGCCCACGGCGAGCTCCAGGAACAGGTTCGCTAGGGTCTTGGTCCCCGGCACGGCGCCCCAGGATGCTAGCGCCCCCGGAGGGAGCCGCGGCCGGAGGAACGCCGCAAGCGAGTCCAGCGTCGGGAACGCCACGGGCGGCCGTGGCGGCGATGGCGGTCGCATCGGCGCCGGGTCCTCTGGGCGGTGGACGGGATCGGGCCGCGTCTCTGCCGATGCCACTGCTGGTGCTGGTGCTGGTGCTGGTGGTGGGGAATTCTCCATGCGGGAAGTGGAGCTGGAATTTCCTTTTTGTTTTTTTTTCCCAGTTCGATGGGATTATTTTTTGACCAGATCAGCAAAGGCCGAAACGTGACTGGGCCAACTTGCCTGGGCGGCGTAATACGGATGGAGCCCAAGCCCAACAAATCGAAACGACAAACTTGCGAGGCCCACTAGGCCATTCCGTCTCGCCTCCTTAACAACCCTAATAACCCGAGCATCCTGCCAGTCTGCCACACCGCCGAGGCGCCGACGCAGCCGTTGCCGCCGCCTCCCCCTCCGCTTGCGCTGCTGACCCCCTCCGCTCGTCTGCGTACGCCTTGTGAGCCTCTCCGCCCCTCCGCTCGCCACCCTCCCCCTCCGCTTGCGCTGCTGAGGGTGTCGCTGAAGAGAATGGGGAAGGGGAAGAAATCGAAGGAGAAGGGGATGGAGAAGAAGCCGCTGGACATACTCGCGGGGTCCGACGAGGACTCCGACGGCGGGGAGGGCGTCTCCAAGATCGAGATCAACGAGGAGTACGCGCGCCGCTTCGAGCACAACAAGCGGCGGGAGGCGCTGCAGCGCCTCGAGGAGCGCAGGAAGCAGGGCCTGGTCCCCGACGGAGAGTCGGAGTCCGAGTCCGAGTCGTCGGAGGAGGAGGAGGACGAGGAGGCAGCCGTTGCCTCGCGCCTCGTCGATCGCCGCGTGTTCGAGGTGATCCGCCGCATCCGCAGCGGCGACCCCCGTATCCTCGACAAGGACGCCAAAGTCTACTCCTCGGGGGAGGAGGAGGAGGAGGAGGAAGCTGAGAAGGAAGAAGAGTCCAAGCAGGAGAAGAAAAATTCCAAGAAACAGAAGCCTCTGTACCTCAAGGATGTCAATGCCATCCACCTACTTGAGGAGGGCCCGGAGTTTGGAGCCCAGACCAGTCGGAGCAGCAGCAAGTTCGAGAGGATCGCCTATGACGAGCAGCAGAAGAAGGGATTGGAGGCTTTCCTTGAGGCACAGAAAGAAGAAATTGGGTCTATTCGAACTGAACCTCCCAAGCGCCTCGAAGCACTGGCCCTAGATAGGGTAGCGGAGGCCGCCGACACAGTTGCCTCCGCTGCATGCGCCGGCGAGGTGGTCCTCGCAATTCATGCCGTCGCATCCCTCCTCTTCCCCGTCGACTCTAAGGCCGTCGCCGGTGAGGTCCCAAGCCCTAACCTCCCACGGCCCCGCACCTATGCCTAAGTATCTAGTTCCTACCAGTTGTGGTCTCTAATTCGTGTCGTTTGCGTGCGCTTTCTCGCCTGCAGGTGCCATCGAGGAGCCCTTCCGCAGTCAGGTGACACTTTGTGATAGTTTGAAGGCACGATTTAATTTATTTGAGCAGAATCTGTTTTTTTAACGAAATCTTTCTATATCTACGTGAAAAATATGGCCTCATAGAAGATTGAGGTGTCTATGCAAACCAAAAAGTCTGTTTTCGCTTGCATAGGTGCATTGGTTTTGTATTTAGATCATAGCAACTGAGGCTATACAAATTATATTCTGGAAAAAATGTCGTCTAGATAAGCACTGAACTAGATTAATGTTCCACAAGATCTTTTGGTTGATAATCATTAGACATATTACATGAATGATTCCATCATGGGTAACACAGGGTGTTACTGAGACCCCTTACACTTAGGTGAGAAGTTAGCAGTACCCAAGTACGAAATTGTTTGAACCTTTGTCTAGTGATGGAAGTATGAAACATTCATGACAATGCACTGAGTTTAAATTTGGGAGATATATTAGTGAACATTTTCAAAGGCAAATACTTATTTGTGTGTGATATGGAAGATTTGAGCTCACAACCATGGTATTTGGAGGTTTCACCACTTCCTGTTTTCTCAGATTGTTGAAGCTGTAACCCTCAGCAATGATGAAAGGGAATCTTGGAGGTGTGCCTTTTATCATGGTCCGGCATTTCCTACTATGTCTAAGATATTGCTTGGCAGTAAGTGTGCTACTCAGTCTTTATGCTTAAGTATTCATAAACAATGAATAGTATCTGCCTCTGCCAACTGCAGTCTCATGCTGCCATTATTCATCTGTGTCCACTCTCAGCTACAATCTCATGGCATGTAGTAGTTGTTTGCACTCAATATAAAATTTATTTGTGCCATCAATCAGAAGGGATCTTCTAGTGTTCTTTTTTTTAAAGAAAAAAACATTACAGATAAAATTCATTGAAGGATGAAGAATTGAATTTCATGTCCAAACTCATTTATATCCATTGTGTCCTGGACGAAAGCAAGAAAGGCTTGCTTGCTGGATGTTTTTTTTTTGGAGAGTTTGTGTGTGTAGTGCACTGGTGCTAGAGTTCATGTGTTAACAATCTTGTGGAGCACTCTGTCTGCCAATCCTCCTTAATTGCTTGTTCAATCACATACTTTTCCCATTGCTGCTGATTAAAATGAAAAGAATTTCAAATGTAGCACTGTTGAACGAGAGGTGAATCCAACTTTTGTTTGAAGACCAGTTGTTTGTGGCCCTTGTTGTCTTTACAGCACATTGGTTCTTATGCCTCCATGGACATCTAGAATGTTCAGAAGATTTTAATTAGTTACTAAGCATTTTGTCACTTGTTACTCAAGCATTTTTAGAACTTTCTAATCCATTCTGCCACTTTGGTTGTCAGATGTTGCCTTGAAGTGGTTGCCAAAGATTAATGTCTCTGCAAGGAAAGAGATTTATGATTCATTTTTTGTCAAAGGGCCTCCAACTGAAGTGATTCAAGCTCTTGTTCCAGCGCTATCTGAAAAAGAAGTTTCTAAGGAGGACCATCGGACTTTTTGCTCGAACCTTGAAAGGTAATATTCATAAATAGGTCCGTTGCATTTTAGCTTTGTGGACTTCACTAGGTCATGCCTTTGTCACATTTATGCCATGGATGTTTCTGTATGTATACTGTTGTTCATTCTAGTTATTGCAAAAGCAATTGGGGCACATTTTCATCTTATCTTTAGCTAGTTATTGTTGTTTGTTATCTTGGAAGTTTGAATTCCATGTGGGATCTCCTTTTGCTCTCATCTGATAACTATCTTTTGAATTTAAGTTTGTTACTTAGGATTTTTACTCATTTCAGGCTACTGATTCTATGCTTACTTGATAATAAGGGAGTTTTCCAAATTGTTGTGGACTTGGCTTGTTCTAAAAAGCATGGTGAAGACATTCTCAATCCAGATAAAACAATATTCGTATCAAGGGTTGCACAACTACTTGCATCTGTTCCAGATAAAGCAAGATTGGGAGCTTCAGCTGCACTTGCATCACCGTATCCTTTTCCACCGAGTATCTTATACTTTACTAGACAATTAACCTGAGTATCTTGTTCCTTCCTTGTGGTATGTTATGTTTCAGTGCATCCACCGATCATAATAAAAAAAAATTGGGTCGAAACATTTTTCCCATTTATTTCTGCAGTTTGTCATTTTGAAACTCAAATAATGTTCTTCTGATTTGTACTTGTAATTGTAAATGCTTAACACAAACAAGCTCATTCTTCAAGCATGTTGTCAGCCAACTTCTTGCTGGTGCAGAAGCAGCAACTACTGAGTTGTCTGCTGACAAAGAAGCTAATGAACATTGTGTCTTGAGTTCTATGTTCCACTTTGTGGGTGAAGTGCTATCTCGTGTTTGTCGTCGTGGGTCTACTGGTGAGGCTGATCTCTCAAAGTGCAGTTTGATATTTTGTCGTTCTATGAACTTAGAACATGTTTGGTTCTTTAGCATAAAGTTTGCACAGTTTAAGCTTTGTGGTATTTGCTTGCTACCATTGTCACACAGCAAGGAAGATCGTTTGCTTGTATGTCTTATCTGATAACATCTTGTTGGTTTCAGGTGTTTTAGTTGCTGAATTGATTCCTATGATTCGCAATCACCTACATAGATGTGTGCCACCAGATCATAGGGCCATAAGTCCTGAGATGATCCAGCATGTTTGCCAGTCTCAATTTTGGTTCAATATGGTTGAAGCAATGAGAGATCAGCATTCTATTGAAAGGTTGACAGAAGAGTTGTTGCGTCAACTTGCATCACATCATATAAGTGATGAAGAGGCTTATTGGATTCTGTGGACCCTCTTTAATCAGAGCTTCAAGCGTTTAACTGTCATGAGGTGAGATAGGATAGGACCTGTCGATTTGAATTCTAAGCAACACTGGAAGTCAACCTTCTGAGTTTTTTTTTTTTGAGTTCATCTACATATGTGGCATGTAGTATGCTATATTGCTTTGTGAAGAGAAGCATACTTCAAAAAATTCTTCTTTGACCAATATTTGGTTCAAAATATGCAATTTGTCAACCAGGAGAGGCATCTGTCCCGCAATGCACTGTTCTTTCCTTTTTTTGGTTATTGCTTTGCACATTCTCACTACAATTATTCATCTTTCTGATCACTGTGCAGTGTAAAATTATTCAGATTGTTCTCTGAGGTGAAGTTTGCGATGAACATTGGTTTTTTTAGTATGCCATAAACAACATTTCCAAATCAACATGTATATAATTTGGCCTCTCATATAAGCATCTATTTCATTGGTACATAATTATCGTTTCTTTATGTTTGTTTTTTTAATGTGAAATAATACCATCCAAATCCATATCATTATGAAGGGTTATGTTTCATGCATTACTCTCATTATACATCCTACCCCTGCATGGCTATTCAATGTACAAATGGAGTAGGAAACTTTAGCTTCTACTGAATTTGTGAAGTATTTCTATGTGTGTGTTTTCAGTTTCCCTCATTATGTAGCTTCATCTCCTCTTACTTTAGGGCGATGTTTGTTGACAAATTTTTGCTCTGGAAAACATTTCCTTTATGCTGCCTGAGATGGATTCTTCACTACACTGTTTTTGAATGTCCACCAAATTCAACCACAGAAATTCTGATGCAAAGGACACCAAGCTTTTTTGGTATATTGCAAAATTTGGTTAGTATTTGGTCCAAGAAAGAGTTTTTCAGTCATATTCAGTGGAGCAACAAGCTTGTATCCTTTGAGCCTCTGAAAATTACATTGCTTCATTTTTATATACAAGTATTATTTGGCATCATTTCCTTAATAAATGCAGATATCACTGCGGCAATTGGATTATGTTTAGAAAAGCTAACAAAAAAAGAATTAGAAACAACGAAAGATGTATTGAATTCTATTCTTCAAGGAGTAAGCTGTGAGTTCATCCCTGTACATTAGCTTAGCAGAATTTGATATGAATAGCCATAACATCTTCTTGCTGAATTTGTTTTTGTCACTCTAGGCAGGTTAGAGAGCCCAATTGATTTAATACGGAAGATGGCTACTGCTGTTGCATTGACATTCTCTAAAGTTGTTGATCCCAAAAATCCTCTGTACCTTGATGACAACTGTTGTGAAAATGTTGATTGGGACTTTGGGGTTCTATCTCCAAAGGAGATTAAAGCCCCTTTAGATGCTGTAGAATTTAAAACTAATCCAAAAGTACGTCAGAACAAGAGAAATGCTGGTGAGAAGAAGTCAAAAGTAATAGAACGTGATATTCCAGATGTCAGAGCGAAAATCATAGAGATCAATTCTGTAGATCATGATAAAATGTCTGATTCTGCTACGAATGGGCAGTTTGAGGAAGAATGTGACGAGGAAAGCATGAATATGGATGCATACAGTGATTCATCCCTAGAGCCATATGATCTATCAGATGATGACACAGATCTGCAAAAAAAATTCAGCCACCTGAGTGATCTTGCAGTAGCACTAAGAAAACCTGATGATCCAGATGATGTAAGTTCCCAATTACTACTATCAATTATTTACAAAGAAAATATTACAAAATCCTGATCTTTGCTGTTTCTTTTCTGTACCTAAGGTTGAAAATGCTCTTAATTATGCGGAGAAGCTTGTGAGAGCATCACCTGATGAATTACGCTACAACTCTGGTGACCTTGTTAGAGCACTGGTGCATGTTCGCTGTTCTGATGTGGCAATGGAAGGAGATGAAGATTCTGCTGAAGAAAAGAGACAGAAGGCATTGGTTGCCTTGCTGGTAACCTGCCCATTTGAATCTCTAGATGTTCTGACAAAATTGCTATATTCATCTAGTGTGGATATTGGTCAGCGCATTTTGATCATTGATGCTATGACTGAGGCGGCACAGGAGCTTGCTGAAACTAAAACTGTGAAGACAGAACAGCGACGTGGTGACTTGATAACTGACACTTCTCCTTCTTGGCTGGTTCCGAATAATATAGGACCTCCTGGGGCAGGCCCTTGGAGAGAGGTCTCTGAACCAGGAACACTTTTAAGTTGGTCACAGCGTTATGAAAGAGAAGTTCCATCTAAATCGGGTCAATTGAAATCTGGAAAATCTCGTAAATGGGGTCTCGGAAAAGCAAAAGACTTGCAGGTCGAGTGGTCTAAAAATAGATTTCCTTTGTATGCTGCTGCTTTTATGCTCCCTGTGATGCAAGGATATGATAAAAGGTCACATGGTGTTGACTTGCTTAATAGGGACTTTGTTGTCCTTGGTAAATTGATATACATGCTCGGTGTCTGTATGAAGTCTGTGGCCATGCATCCAGAAGCATCAGCTCTAGCTCCTGCTCTTCTTGACATGATAAGATCTAGGTATTCACCACTAGAAGAACTATCTACATGTTTAGAAACTTGTATGTCAACCTTGTTTTTCTAAATATTAATGGAAACTCTTTTTCATAGAGATGTTTCACGACACGCTGAAGCATATGTCAGAAGGTCTGCGTTGTTTGCAGCGTCATGCATATTGATATCTTTGCATCCGTCATATGTGGCATCATCTCTTATTGAAGGCAACCAGGACATTTCTACTGGATTTGAGTGGATACGCACATGGGCTCTTCAAGTTGCTGAAGCTGATCCTGATACAGAATGCACATCGGTAAGTACTGCGATCATTACTGGGAAGTTATATATATCACCTGTATCTATATATGTCTCATATGGTTCTGCTCCTGGCATATAATACCCCCTTTTAGCCCCATAATCATGGTACACAGGTACAGTACTACAATCAGCAAGCAAGTTAAGGGAAAATGTAACATTGAATTCGAACGCTGTGGCCTTTGCTTTTAGTCTGGAAAGAAATTTTGTTTACTTGGTGAAATGATTTACTATATCACCACATAATCTTACAGGATATCACCTTTATTTTTTGTTATCAGTAAACTAGAAACTTCACACTTTCCAGACATGACATTGCCCATTATCCCATTTTGCTGTCCCATCGAGTGACTGTTTTCAGCAATTCATGAGTCTGTGCTTGCTAGCAATATATGTTGGATATGCAATCTCTGTTTACATTGTTGCTTATCGTGTTTTTCTCTCATGTTTGACTCGTTTAGATGGCCATGACCTGCCTGCGGCTCCATTCTGAGATGGCTCTTCAGACATCGCGCGCACTGGAATCTGCAGATCACTCCAAGACTAGTAGAGCCATACCTTCTAAGCTTGACAACATTATCCTACCATTCGGAAACATGATGTGATGAACTGTAAAAGTTGTGGAGGGATGTGTCCTGCTATTGTACAGATTACAGGGCAAATTCTGGGTATTAGCGTCAGGCTGTACCAGCTGTTTACTACGTGCTGGTCCTATGGCAGTCTGAAAGGCGAGGAGGGAGTGAAAGATTGAAACTTTACATATTTTGGAATCATATATTGTATGTTCTTTTCGAGGGAGGAGTAAGACAGTTCTGAAGCCCGAGCCCTATATTCACTGCGGTCTGCAGAGGTTGATGCACGGTAGTATCTCAGAAATATGCGAGCATTTCGCCATTTCGTGATGGAGCCAATAACTAGCAATAACAACTGCAAATGTTTGGCTTTGTTCGATTTGATGTTGGCATATATGTTCGATTTGATGTTGCCATTGGTGTCGACGAAATAGTGGCGCTGCGATGCAAATGTTTGGCTTTGTTCGATTTGATATTGCCATTGTTATTCGATTTGATATTGCTATTGGTGTCGACCAAATAGTGGCGCGATATATTGTGTGTTACTGTGTTGTAACCAGTATGGCGGCGCGCACGCACGGGGAGCAGGGTGCCGAGTCGCCCACGCGGAAAGAGACACGCCAGGCCGCCGTTGCAGTGGGCCGCGAGGCCTGGCGGACGCCGCCCGGCTCCACTAGTTTGCTCCCATTCAGATTCGCCGTGCAGATTCTCAGAGAGTCCTCTCCGACTCCGACTGCGGTTCGCGGTGCAAGTCGGATTCCGTCATCGATTCGATTTACATACAGATACAGTTTCCTTCCCTCGCCGTTCGCCGTTCGCCGCCGCCACCAGCGCACCACGCCACCGGGCTCCTCTGTTTCTCTCTTGCCATCTCTGTCAGAGATGGAGACCATGGATCACTTCACCAACGAGCTTCTCAGCCAACCGCTGCCCCCCGGCTTCGATCCATTCTCCGGCAGCAGCAGCGGCGGCGGCAGCTACGACGCCACCATGGACGTGGAGCAGCTGGACAACTACTTCCGCGCCATCGGAGTCCTCCCTCCGCTTCCGCCCGCCAATTCCCACGTCCAGCCGGCGCCCACAGCTTCGTCCTACGACGACGACGATATCGGCGCCAGCCTCCGGGCCATGGAGACGGACACCAGGCAGCGGCCGTCGCCGGGCAGAGTGGACCCGGTGGCGCGTGCCGCGCTGGTCCACTGGATGCACGACTTCGCCCGGCACTTCGGCGTCGGCCAGGACGCGCTCCACCGCGCCGTCAGCTACGCCGACCGTTTCCTCTCGGCGAGCAAGAGAGCCGCCGCCACGCCGGCCACGGCCTTCGACATCGACGCCGACGTCGACGACTACCAGCTCCGTCTCCTGGGCGCGGCGGCGGTCTACGCCGCGTCCAAGTACGAGGAGGACAGCAGGGACGCCGCTGCGCCGAGGATGAGGATGATGAACGCGGGGGACATCGCTGCCACCTGCGGGTTCGCGGCGAGCCAGGAGGTGCTGGACGCGGAGCGCGTCCTGCTCGCGAGGCTGTGCGTGGAGCCGGCGCACGACCGCGAGCTGGTGCGGCGGTGGAGCAGGGAGCTCCAGGGGCTCACTGGGTACAAGCCCATGGACGTGTACGACGGACTGGACTGCATGTACAACATGTTGCCTCACCATCCTGGCTTCGATATCTCTCCACTGATCTTCGCGGACCCGATTCTTCCGAGCTATAGCCTGCAGAAGTAGCCGCCACTTGTTCCAACGTCGCTGGCTTTAATTTGCTGGCAGTTTTGTGCGTTGAAATACAGCTCCTGTGTAATGCTTGCATTATCTATTATTGTTACAGGTTCATATGCAAGTGAGCATGTAAAGCCAGCAAAGATTATAGAGCTATTAACATGTTATAAAGATCACTAATGCAAAGATTATAGCGATACGAAACCAACGTAACTTGAACGGGTTGAAACGGGTCTAAAACGTAGAAGTTACGATTTAAACAAGTTTTAAAGATTAAATTTGAAATTAAAAAGACATTAAATAAATATTTTCAAAGTTATAGAACATTGTTTGTTAGGGTTCCATTAGTTAGATCTTGGATCTACGATTCTAACGCAATTTAAATGGATCAAAACGGATTTAAAATGAGCATTCTATGGTTGAAACAAATCTGATGGCAATTTTGTAAATCCAGAAAAAAAACGTATTTTGAATTAAACAGAGAGGTTTACGTTTTTAAAACAGAAAAGCGTATTCTGAGAATGCACCTAGGACTGCGGGTTCTATTTTTAAAACTCCGAGGGTCTCTTACGCAAAATCGTTATGCCGAAGGGGTATCTGACGATCTCGGTCGTTGGATCGAGATCGGATGGAAGAGATTAGATTGGGGGGGGGGGGGGGGGGGGGAAGTGCGGCCGTTCCTGGCCGGAGCAGCTCGCGCATGGCGGTGCCATGGCCGGAGACAGGCGGTGCTAGCCAATCCGCTGATGCGGGGCACGAGTCGCGACGATAAAAAGACAGGGAGAGAGAGGAGGGAGAGGCGATCTCGATAGCGGTGTCGGTTGGACCGATTTCATCATGGAGACGACGGCGCGCGCGATGGGGCGGCTCGGTTCGCCAGCGAGATCTCGGCGAGCACAGACAGAGATAGGAAGCGGTAGAGAGGGCAATAAGGCTCCTGGGGCCTTCCTTACCACGATGCGAAAAGGTCTCGGGGACTGGGAGGACGCACGGTAGCGGCAGAACCGAAAGAGCCGGCGGCGCTAGGGTTAGGAGCTCGCAACACGAGGGCTTCTGGGCACTGCTGGGGCTGGAAGACGGATAAACAGGCGCGGCACAAGGTGTCGATGCCGGTTTATATAGCTCGGAGGGCGGCGACATGGATGGAAGGAGGGATTCGGGAGGCGGATTCGGTCGGCGGTGAAAAGGAAAGCGAGGATACTATGCATCCGAAGGTGGAAGATGACGACGGCTGACTGACGGGCGGACCCACGGTGTCAGCCGAAGCAGGGAGGGGGAGGCAGCGCGCTGCGCGCGTGCGCGTTCGCTCGGGCTGGGGAATGGGCCGGCGTGCTGGGCCTCACGCGGGGAGAGAAGGGAGAAGGCCGAGGGGGAGTGGAGCTAGGCCGTGCGGGAGAAGAGAGGCCGAGAGATCCTGGGCCAGATAGAGGGGGACGAGGGTTTCTCTTTTCTTTCCCCTTTTTCTTTTCTTTTGTTTTCTTCCTTTTTATTTCCTTTTTCTTCAAAGCTAAATTCCAAAACACACTTTCAAATTCATTTTGAATCCTGTTGACACCGTTTTTCAGCATGTGTCAAATGAGCTAAGATTCGCTCTGCTCGGTGGCCGTTTTCTATCAGAAGGTCATCGGTTAAGATTGCCGATGAGAAGTAAGTACCAAGGAGGACGAGGGTTGCCGATGAAGGTCTGCCGATGAGAGTATATGGTGATTGGTTTTTTATGGGCTTTTTTTGGGTGGGCCTATTTATGTTTTTGGAGTGTTGTCATTTTTTTAATCTTTGCCCAGGTCCTTTTGAGAAAATGGTTGCTCTAACAATTGAATGTTAGTTGCTCTGAATGTGTAAAGATAGATTTTTCTGAATTTTAGTATATCTAGGTTGTTTGTAGGTATGACCATTTGGTTTGCCTTTTTTTATTTTCGTGTGTTGCAATGTAAAAGTTAGATGTCCATTTCTAGTATACTCATGTGAGTGGACATGTTCTAATTTTTAACTTCAAATGCAGAAGAAAAAGGGAACATTTCAACACTCTAGCTTACTTGTCATAGGGGCGACTTGTACTGTTGGGCGATTGGTTGTTGAGAATGGAACTTTGAAGGTATCTATCAATCTGCTAGCATTCTAGCATGAGCAAATCAGTTTTACCTTTTTCAGTGACCAGTTTGTTAGATGTCTTGGTGAGGCAGATCTGTTTTTTGTCTGTCAGGCGATTTGGCCTCTCAGCGGGCACTACCGGATGACAGAGGAGAACTTCCAAGAGTTCAAGAGGTTACTCAAGGACAACTTGGCTCATCCAACCAATATTAAGGTTGGCACAACACAACCTTGATCATTCAGAAAGTTAACTGAACATCTCTAAAGTTAATTCTTTTTGTGAACTTGTTCTCTATAGAAGAGCCCATAAGAGGAGGATAAACACAAGTGTACTGTTGGGAGTACTAGAGGCCTGAACCGCAGGCAATCACAATCATCGAACTCTAAAACAACTCTTGATTTGACACATCATTGGGAAATGTTGGATCAAGAGGTATCAAATTTCTTTCGCACTGGTAGCAGCATGTATGCTGACAGAGAAACAATCTTTGGTGGTAACTTAAGATTCATAATCTAGGATGTGCGTTCCTGTCTATTACCAGAAATAATTTGGAAGCAATGTCAGAAAAACAAAACCTTTCAGCAATCAGGAATCATTCTTTCCACACTAGTAATGATATCATAGTAAAATAAGTAATAACATTTGGTTGGATATGGAAAGGGTCACTCTAGAAATTTACTTAAACTTGTGTGCTGAAAATCTGTCTATTCTGGGCAACTATATTATGGTGTTTCCTGGTGCTTTGTTAATTGACTGATGGTTATTTCCTTGTCATTTTGTAGATCAAAGCCACAATCATGCCTCCTGTATATCATTACAAGGTATTCTATCTGGTGTATCCATGCAGCCCAACTATTAGATAGCTTAGTACATTAACCCAAGGATAATAAGTTCATGATCTGGTTGTTGCTATGTAAATCAGAAGACCTTCACTGATAGTCATTTTTCATGACCTACCTAGAAACCCTCTTTGTGGTCTTCTTATACTGATGAATCATTTATGCTAGTGGAATAACTATCATAAAGGAGCGAGCTCTATTATATCGACATTCTATTGTATTTAGGCTAGCCATGAATAGATGAGACATGAATAGATGAGATAATATTGCCATGCTGATCCATTTGATGTAAGTAATGCTTTTTGTTCTGTGTGGAAAAATTGCAGATTTGGGTGCTTTGCAATGACTACAACAAGGTCTCATAGGTGTTGTTGTCAGATGAGTCTGTTGAAGCTGCTCCGGGCGCGATGTTGATATGGTGTTGTATGATTGAACCCAATGATGCTTCGTTTGGAGGTGATCTGATTTTGATCTCCGCGCCGCCGAGTTCCTGGTGAAGATCCTGGCATGGGTGCTCGAGAAACCCGTCCTCGGCTAGATCATGCTCCCCATCCTCAAGAGGGACAACCTCGTCTAGAAGGTGTCTGCTGCATGAATGAATGAATGAATGAAACTCATACCTGCTTCGAACCATTGGAGCTTATAGCCTGAAACTCATAGTTGCAGCTCGTCTCGGATGCTGAGATCCTGGAGTGGGCGCTGTAACCCCAGAGTCGCCGCTGTTCATGGCCACCCACACATGGCATGGTTGTTACCTTCTCACCTCTGACAGAATCACTACCGCATTGAGCATTTGAGCAGGAATGTTCAGGCGCAGTTTCTGCAGTGGTATGTCATTGTGCTATTGGTAATGGTTTTTGGATCTTGTGTTGTTATGGACTTGTGTAATTGTGTTATACAAATTTGACAGATTTCTGCTTATAGTATGTGTCATTTTTTCCTGACACATGTCATCCTCTGATTTGTTAAAAAAAGTGACAGATTTGAGGTTGAAGAAATCTGTTGACAGATGTCTAGACAGACCTTGTTTTTTTTTTCCCAGTTCGATGGGATTATTTTTTGACCAGATCAGCAAAGGCCGAAACGTGACTGGGCCAACTTGCCTGGGCGGCGTAATGCGGATGGAGCCCAAGCCCAACAAATCGAAACGACAAACTTGCGAGGCCCACTAGGCCATTCCGTCTCGCCTCCTTAACAACAACCCTAATAACCCGAGCATCCTGCCAGTCTGCCACACCGCCGAGGCGCCGACGCAGCCGTTGCCGCCGCCTCCCCCTCCCCCTCCGCTTGCGCTGCTGACCCCCTCCGCTCGTCTGCGTACGCCTTGTGACCCCCTCCGCCCCTCCGCTCGCCACCCTCCCCTCCGCTTGCGCTGCTGAGGGTGTCGCTGAAGAGAATGGGGAAGGGGAAGAAATCGAAGGAGAAGGGGATGGAGAAGAAGCCGCTGGACATACTCGCGGGGTCCGACGAGGACTCCGACGGCGGGGAGGACGTCTCCAAGATCGAGATCAACGAGGAGTACGCGCGCCGCTTCGAGCACAACAAGCGGCGGGAGGCGCTGCAGCGCCTCGAGGAGCGCAGGAAGCAGGGCTTAGTCGACGGCGAGTCGGAGTCCGAGTCCGAGTCGTCGGAGGAGGAGGACGAGGAGGCAGCCGTTGCCTCGCGCCTCGTCGACCACCGCGTGTTCGAGGTGATCCGCCTCATCCGCAGCTGTGACCCACGTATCCTCGACAAGGACGCCAAAGTCTACTCCTCGGGGGAGGAGGAGGAGGAGGAGGAGGAGGAGGGCGGTGAGGAAGCTGAGAAGGAAGAACAGTCCGAGCAGAAGAAGAAAAAATCCAAGAAAGTGAAGCCTCTGTACCTCAAGGACGTCAATGCCACCCACCTACTTGAGGAGGGCCCGGAGTTCGGAGCCCAGACCAGTCGGAGCAGCAGCAAGTTCGAAAGGATCGCCTATGACGAGCAGCAGAAGAAGGGATTGGAGGCTTTCCTTGAGGCACAGAAAGAAGCATTAGGCAATGGTGACGACGACGACGACGATTTGTTCAAGGTGAAGCCCAAGGCTAGAACAGGTGCTGATGAAGAAGCGGAGGAGGATGAGGAGGAGAAGCAGACCAAGGAGCTTGCTGGTGAGGTGTTTGGGAAGGATGAGGAGCTGGATGAGAACGAGAAGTTCTTGAAGGATTTTTTCATTAAGAGGCCGTACCTTGAGGCAGAGAAGAGGAAGTCCTATCTGGATGATATCCAGGAATTGTCAGATGATGAAGAGGAGCTGGAGATTCAGGAAGAATATGAGCATGGTTATAATTACCGGCATGAGGAGGCCATGGCATCAGGGGCAGTGGTGGCAGACCGGGTAATGGGACATTCAAGGGTTGTTGAGGGGTCGGTGAGGAAGAAGGAGAGCAGCAGGAAGCAGCAGCGCAAGAGCAAAGAGGAGCGGATGGCCCGTGTTAAGAAAGAGCAGGCAGAGGAGCTCAAGCATCTCAAGAATTTGAAGAAGAAAGAGATTGCAGAGAAGCTTGATAGGATCCGAATGATTGCCGGGATTGAAGGCGATGCTGCTTGTAAGCTCGGTGCTGATGACTTGGAAGAGGATTTTGATCCAGATAATTATGACAAAAAAATGCTGGAGATGTTTGATGACAGTTACTATGAGGCTGATGATGTTGATCCTGAGTTTGGAAGTGGTGAGGAAATGGATTTGGAGAAGCCAGATTTTGACAAAGAAGACGAATTGCTTGGGCTTCCTAAGGGCTGGGCTAGTGACCAGTCAAAAAAAGAGTCTGCTGCCACTGATGCGAAAGGTGCAAAAGGGAAGATCTCTCTCAAAGAAAAGGTGGAGCTTGAGAAAGAGATGGAAGAGTACTACAAGTTAGACTATGAGGACACTATTGGAGATATCAAGACTCGGTTCAAGTATAAACAGGTTATCCCCAACAGTTTTGGACTGAGTGCCTATGATATATTGACATCAGATGACAAGGATTTGAACCAGTATGTTTCCATTAAGAAGCTAGCTCCTTACAGGGAGGATGAATGGAAGGTTACCCATCATAAGACACAGAGCAAGGATTTGATCCTTGGAGGCCAGAAGAAGGAAGTGAAGGACAAATCTGGCAAGAAGTCTAGGTCTGAGGAAGGCAGACCTAGTTCTTCAAAAACAGAGAAAGAGCTGACAAATGGGCAAGAGTCAACAGATGCCAAGAAAAAGACTACCAGAAGTGAACGAAGGAAGCGTCGTAAGGCTGACCTGAAGATGTCCGATGATCGATTAGGGGCATTTGGGAAGAAACCTTCTAAGCGTCACAAGAGCCATTGACCTCTTTGAGATTCATTAAAGACATCTGGGGAATTTTGCTTTTCCTTTTATGCATTATGGAGCGGTGAAAGTCTTAGGTTTAGCAGTCCTTGTTTCTGTTTTGGGAGATGCAAAACTAGTGTTCTAGTAGAAACATCTGTTTCTCTGAGAGTTTTGCAGACATTGTGTTGTGCACCTCCTTTTGTGGACCATATCTAATGTAATTGCCCTGCAATTCGTTGTGTACTCTGTTTTTTATTACTTTGCTTTTCATTTTTCTTGTTTCTTTCATGGATGGTTGCCTATAATAATGTCACTTCTATTGTGAATGTCACTTGCCTCAAAGATGGAAAAGAAATAACAGGTTTTAATTTCTGCTAATGTACAGAGTGTGTAATGTGTAGCTATTTTCTATGTTATGACAAGCCCCATATTTTGCATTGAAAAGGGGCACTCTTCGCTTGTATAAATCCTACTTACTCATTTATCTGTATAGAATGTTCTATGTTCATAATAATATAATATGGCTTGATTGAATTGCCAGTTACTTCACCATCTAATACTAATAGTTAGTGTCTTATTTTATTCTAGCCACAGTAGTTAGCTTGCCATGAATAATTACTATTTCCATGTACTATAATGCTTCTTTGGCTCCTCACTTATCTAAAAATATATACTTAACTATAGCAAGACAATTCCTATAAAACTTAAAACTTCACCGGATGTACTTTTCCTTGAACATTCCTTGTTTGTGACCCGGAAAATTCTCCATCTCATCTTCAGATATTCAATTTGCTTCACTGAGGCATGGAATTTAACGAATTTATATACTTTCAATTTATGCATCTCTGTGTGCACATTTTCTACAGGTTTCAGGATTCCAGGAGGGTTTTAACTCAGCTTCATTACAGTGGAATGATTTCAGGTATGCTGCGGCTGTCAGCTTTTTAGTATGGTGGAATTTCTTAAGCACCACAGTGCTAGCTTACAATGCTTTTTAGTATGGCGTTCGAGTCTGTCGGGGAGCTGCTGCAGTCCGTGCGGATGGTACGGACCTTCCATCCTTAGCTCTGTCGCCGTGTAATATGACAGGACATTGATTTCGGTGGCTTGTTTGCTTTGGATGATTTGGATGATTAGTATCCTCGTTGGTCTTGGAAGTTGGGAGTACTTAAGACTCTGTAGCTTCAACCTTTCTATACTTTACTTCATTGCTTCAATTATTGAGCATTCATTTTGGAGCTTGACAAGTGATTCGGTGCACCTGCGCCCCCTCAACTTGGACTACAAATTCAAATGCAATATACTAGCTCTGCTTGTACTCCAACCAAGGTTTCTTAGGATTTAGGACGTTAGAATGTGATATAGAGAAGTGCAGTATCCAAACCTTGTATTGAGAAAGCACCCCCAAAAAACTACTGATGCAGTTTCTGACTCCAATGTACATCTCCTGCAAATTTGAAAGGAGGGCATGATCTTCAAAACTCCTAAGCATCCCCTGGATGACAACACTAAAGCAGAACCAAGTGAGGATTTGCCAAATGTTTGTTATCAAATCCAGAAATTCACCAATTGTTTCCCTCTGGCTCTGGTTTGTTTCGTATCAGCAGTGGTGGAGGGTGAACCAAAAGCAAGGTGGGGCAATTACAAAAGCTACTACTGTATCAGCTATCAGATTTCTCAAATCATGACTATGTCGTGTAAAATTTGCCTTTCTTGTCTGAGCTCAGTCTGCTGGTTTGAGTACACTGCCTTTTCTCAATCCCCTACATTAAGGAATTCATTCCATTTTTCATTTTGCTATGTCATCCAAATAAGGATTTATGAGAACTTCAGAGCAAAATTGTATTGTCTATTTTAATGAATTCATGAGTTACTTATAGAATAATACAATGTAAAGGTATTAACATGTCGACCTATCATTTAGGATCCATTTTTAATTGACCTAAGGAACAAAGATCAATATGATTACTTGGTAGGCTTGGTAGACCCTACCAAGAAAAGGAGTAGTGAGGATGAGGCTGAGTTTGTTGTAAGTTCTTAACTCTTAACCCTATTTTAACTTGTCCACCTTTCCACACATGATTCATTAGTTCTATTTCATGCTTATGCCCTACTTTTTTTCCAGACTTTTTTTATGGCACTATCAGAAGAAGTATCCAAGATAGACACCTTGTATCATCATGCACTTCTACACAATGTAATGTAATCCAGAGTGCTCATTCTTTATTTTTGTCTGAGTGAATGAAATGTTACTATTTTTTTTTCCAGATATTTACCATGTGTGTCTGGTACATAAACAGCTACTCAAGGGATGTGCTTTAGGATTTAATAACCAGATTGGTATACTTCCTCAGTTGTATATCCATAGTTTTCTGCATTTGTCTGTGTGTGTGTGTGTGTGTGTGTGTTTCTGATTGATCTGTGTTTGTGTAGGCTGCTGTGGCAGACCAGTACCTCAGAGAATGTTTGCAGATGCTTGTGAATAATTTCACTCCACCTGGACCAGTTATTCGTTACATTGAGGAGCCAAGATGGCTTGCAAAGAAGGAAGAAATTTACTCTCAGTTGTATACAAGAGCTTGCACCAAGGATGTTAAAGGATATAATAGATAGGAGTATGCCAAAGTTGTTTGATAACAAAGCTGTAAGTGCTATTTCTGTAGGCTATTCTAGTTTCTCATTAGCTGCTGTGTCTGTTTACAGATAGTCCCAACTTACTTGAATTCCTGATGGACAATTGACATGTGTATGGTTCAGAAAAACTATAACCTCTCTCCATGTCTCTGTTTTTGTCCTTGTCTATTTTCTTTCTTCTGATTCTTTATTGGGTTGGGGTGGGGGGGGGGGGGGGGTAACTAAAAAGTTGGATGCAAACTAATGTCGTCCATTTTCAACATGATGTAATGTTTCAGTCCACTATCTTACGAACTTGTCTTCTTGCTGAGGGCCTGTTTGTTTAATAATACCATGTCCATACACTCCTGCTGTGCAATTTTTACACATGCTCCACTTACAGTGCTCATGATCAATCAATCTTGCCTTCTGTGATTGTCTTTGTAGAAGATGGTATCATTTGTCGAGTGCATGTTGGGTCTTGATGCTGACGTTTGGGACATCATTGGACCGTCATTGTTGGAGAAAGTTGTTTATCTACTTACGGAATTGGATGTATGCTCCTTCCCTTTTGTATGGCTAGGTAATCTATCTTGGAGCTGGTTTTTTCTCTTATTGATTGATTAGAATTATGCAGGTTAATATAACATGGGAAGATATTCTTCAAGATGAACACAGCAAAGGTATATTTGACATGGAGCTTGAGGATTTGGATGAGGATGAAGATAACCTTGGTCAAGAACGAACAAAGGTTTGTCATATCTAAAATGTTCTTTGCGTTACTAATTGAGTACTTCTAATAGGAAATAATTGAGTACTTTATTACATAATTAACTGAGAGTAAATTAAGGCTTACTTTGATTGGTTAGGTCCTTTTCGGAGGAAATATTTGTGCCGAGAAACTTGATGGTTTAATGGTGGTTGTGTGCGAGCACCTCAAATCACGCGCAGCAGAACGTGATCGCTTAATTAAGGTGAGCACATGGCTGGAATCTTAACTCGAAACCTGAACCTTTATTTGTCATTTTTTTTGTAGAACTTACGCTATTTGGGAATACGAAAACATAATTATAGTGCTGATCTACATAGATACATCGCCACAAAAAGTTAATAAGGGCTTCAGTCATTTATTAATGGCAATTTTAGTTAAATAGATGTGAATATGCCCATGTAGGTATGAATGGTTTTTTGTTTCCCCCTTGTAAATTTGCCACGAAATATTTTGTATGACTGTTCATGGCTCAGGACCTCAGGTTAACCTGGCTACCCTCACTAAACCCAAACCAAACTAACATGCGTATGCAGTTACAAGTCTGTAGGTGTTAAGACACTGTTCTAAATTTTGTGTAGCAAATTCGGTGCTTAGGTTACTGAACTATTCCATGTGTAGACAACCTCAACCTGATTCATCCTGGCAGGAAACTACCCTCTAGTGTCATATGACCTCTAGTGTCATATGAGACATGGTCTGCTCACTAATAGCTCTTTTATTCTATGCTACATGGCTTGGTTCCCATAAAGTATGCTGATTCAATTGACATTATTTGTCACTCCTATTCATATACAGTTCTTTTGTTCTTACATGCTTGCTGGAATAGTAGTTTATATTTTATATTAAATGTTAAATTTGTCATATACCAAGATCTCTGTTGTTCGCTATAGACAAGGCAAACAGATAGAGTTTGTATTTGTTTGCTCAATCCTATTTAGAAAAATACTTCCTTACCAACCTCAGTATAGAGGCTCTGTTTTCTCGGCTATTAACAAAGAAAGAGTTATAGTCGTTTTCCTAATCATACCTGGAACATGGCTATCCCAACTATTGAAGGTGCCTGAATGATTAGCTATCCGTGGTGTGTTCTGCTTGACTTGATTCATCTCTTTGCGTCCATGTTCATGCTTTTCATTAGTTCACATGTTCAGTTGATGTCCTTTTCGTGAGGCACTTGTGGTTCAGACAATCTCCTGGTTGCAGCACGCCCTGTTCCTGTATGTTCCTTTGATTTGTTATTATTTCTGCATTTTAACATCTATTTCCATTTTTTTTTCTGCTTTGTCCTTCAGTACTTTCCTAATTGATTAAAGAAAAAAAATTCCCCACATAGGTTGGCTAGCCTGTTGGAAGTGCTGCTAGCAGAAATAGTCTAAACCCATCCTGCAGCATTTGGGTGAGTTCTGTAGGAAACTTTTATGATACCCATAATCATGGAATAGCTGTTATCACCTTAGCTTAATGATAACATTGCAGGACGTTCCAAATATTATTTGTTCATCTATATATCTACATAACCTATTTGTCAGGCTTAATCTATTTGCCTAATAATCCACATACATAAGCCAGTTTGAGGAAATGCGTATCCCATGACAGTTTTATAACCCATTATCAAGCTTGTGCACATGCTCAACAAGTGCATTGCTGATTGCTTTCACCCTCTTATAATCAGGAGGTAAGGATGGCCTTCAGCCTTATCTTGAGGGATAAATTGATTTACTATGGATTTATTAGTTCAGTGAGAGGAAATGCCATTTATGTCCTATATAGTGAGAATTAGTAATGATATTTAACATTTTCACATATAGTTAACCCATTAGTTCAGTGATAGTAGCGGTGGTGAGAATTAGTTCAATGATAGCTAGCCCATTAGTCTATTGATAGCTGACATTTCCACAGATTGTGCAAACAATTGAACCTGCTGGTGGAGAAACGCCTTACTGTGTTGCAGTAGCTTCCTCAGCAATGAAGCTCCTAGAATATTTCCAGTTTATTTTTAAGTTTCACAATTTCTCTCATAGGCGATTAGACCATTAACTGCTATGATGAAACTACAAAAGATTCATATGTTTGCAACTTTATGAAATATATTTGCCATGATTTCTGTGAAACTAGAACTAGATTAGTACATTCTATATTTTGCTTACTATCTGGTAGCAGTTGAAGCTACGACTTATTCAGATTTTGCCTCGGCACCATCTACCATGCGTGGCTCCATTTTTTTTTGAACTACGCAGGAGAGCTGCGCGTCATTTCATTAAGGTAGAAAAGAGTACATGAGGCCAGGTAAAACCTGCCCCAAAACACACACACACACACCACACACCAAAGAAACAAAAGGATACGCCACAACAGAGGGCAGCCGACCAGGATAACAGGGACTAAATTCCCTGGGGAAGTGACCTGAACACCAATTCTTGAAGCTTAGAAGCCCCTGCCATGCACCAGAGACCACCTTCAGAGCACACAGCCCATAAGACTTCCTGAGGTTTTGTCCTATTCTTTTCAAACACAACCATTCCTGTGTTTCCGGAGCTCCCAGGCCACTAAGATTATCAAGGAATTAAGACCCTTACGCAATTCCTTTGGGACAGCCAAAGTTGTTCTCCTCCACCAGCCAAAGAAACGGGTCTCGGGGGATTCTGGTATTAAGTGAAGCAGCCCCAGGTGCTGGAAGATCAGGGCCCAGACCTGACGGGAGAACACACAGCCAACTAACAGATGGTGGATCGTTTCCTCAGCTTGGTCACAAAAGGGGCATGCCTCAGGATGAGGCAAATTCCGTTTTGCCAGGCGATCAGCCGTCCAGCACCTGTTGTGATAAACAAGCCATATGAAAAATTTGCAACGCGGGGGAGCCCAACTCTTCCAGATCCTCCTCCAAGGCCCAATTCTGATGGAACCCTCGAAGAATGCTGCATATGCAGATTTGCTGCTGTAGGATCCAGACTGGCTCAACTTCCATCTATATTGATCAGGTTCACTCGCAGGTCCCAACATCGCAGTGTGCAGTCGTACTATACAAGTATACAACCCTCAATCCTCCTGATATCGTCTCCATTTCTCATTTCTGTTTGAATGTATTTGATAAATTCAATGCCACTGTTATAGTAGATATATCAGTACAACACTGATGATTTGGAGCCTTGTAGACACCACTGATGATTTAGACTATAGTTTGTTTGTTTGTGGTGCACTTCCATATCTTCTATGTAAAATTGCATCCACTCCATCCAATTCATGAATGCTCTGGTCATGCTTAGTAGCTTAGGTTTATTTCAGTTTAGTACTAGTTCAGATATCTGCACATTGATTTCAAAGTTGCATCCATGAGTTAGACATGCGGAAAGATCTTTGAATCTGTTTTAGTATAATAATTACAACCCTTAAGTGGAAATGAGAGGTCTGACATAGCAGGTTTTAGTGTGCCTAACATGAGTCGCTTGAAGAATTCTCTGCCTCTGACCTGGGGCTGACTCCTTGGGTCCTTCCTTGACTCCCATTTTGCAGGTGACCTTTATAGAATTGCCATATACTGGAAATGTGCAGTTGGCGATAGTTGTGCATTGCTAAAATGAAAGTAGAATTATTCTGTGTTTTGGTTTTAATTCTTAAACACATGCTTGCTGAGATAGGGCTTCATACATAGGCCTTTTCTTTTATCAAATACATTGACATTGACATTGACATATACAGGAGATGTCCAACAGGGGATAACTGGGCTTAGTTTCTATCCACATTAAAACTTGTAAAACGAAAGAAACATTTATTACCTGTATACTTGCTATTCGCTAAACAGATTTAATTTGACTAACTTTTTGTTTTTTAGTTCTCAATAACATGACACTGACAGAGTCCCATGAATACCCCAATCTTTATCAATATATTACCATATCCCAGAGATGTGCACCATCATGGAATAACTGTGTGGCACCCTTGGCTTTGTAGAGATATTGTTAATTTGTTATCACAGTTATGTTCTCTAGCACGCATACATAATTCTATAGTCTAAAATAGAGTGAGCTCACTGCAGTTCTGTGACAGCAACAGCAAGACCTAGGCATGGCGGTGAGGAGGTTGTTGGTTGTGGTGCATGCGGTGGTGTGAAAGATGCAGTGACAGTCTATTCACTGCAGTTCTGTCAATGTTCTCTGTGTCTATATCTTTTGGCCACATATACTGAATCCTACTACATGGCCGACTTCGTCAACCTTCTCTGCAGTGTTGAATTGAATTCAGCCATTATGCGGTGGATTCTTCTCAGATTCATAGGCATGTATTGAGTATACCCTATGTTTACTTGCGACAATCGGACCTCTAGTAGGTACTATGTTTTTTTGGGGGAAACAGAAAAAATTAAGAATTACAACGACCACCTACACATTGAATCTATGTTTTTTTCCCCATTATTTATCAATAAACTTGCTCTCTTGCGAAAATGAAGGATCTGGTATGATTGCGGCAAATCATGTTTTCGAGATGTGGCGTGTTAGGGAGAAGGAACTTGAGATGGAAATTAAGATGAATTTGAGATCTATTGATCACCATGTGCAGATGAACGAGCAGAGGGAGGAAGGGACCACCAAGTTCAGACTTGCTCACATAAGCACGCGAACGGAGAAGAAACTAAGACCGATGTGATGATCACATTGTTCATGACTCCCGAGGTAGGGAAAATCTTAGTTCATGGCTGCTCTGACCTCTGCTGATGTAGAAGCATGTCTGCCGAGGTTGGAGAAGGATGGGTGCTTGATGGATAAATAAATGTGTTCGTCTCCGATTAACTGAGACTCTGTTCCTCGCTCGGCTGGACTTTATAATATTCCAAAGACTCGGCAGACGACAGCATGCAACAGCAGCAACAAAAAAAAAAGTTCCATTCAGTTTATTTATTGGTTATGTATAGCTGTCGCATGCCACGATCTTTTCAAGTTTTTGTCATTACTATTATCAGAATGCATTGCTGAAGAAGATGTCGAAACATGTACGTTTTTCCTTGTGGTTCTTTCTGTATTCTTGATGATTTCTCTCTTGGTTTGCTCACAACAGCAATGGTACTAGAACAGGGCATATATATGCAAAAAAAAAAAAAAACAGGTGAGGTGTTTGGTACCCCAACAGTACATATAAGTCTGAACTGAATCCACCAAAGAAAAAAAAATTTGCTGGTGCCATGGCATGTACTCCTTCCTACGGCATGATCATCCACCAGATGAAACTGAAGCCTACCAATGACGAGGCACCAGTCAAGCTCAGGCTCCGCGCCACGCTGCCTCCGTTGTTGGCTGTTGGTTTGGGCACTGAACAGCAGCACAAAATTCAGGTAAGAATTGGAGTAGCCAAATTCAGGTACGATTGGACTAGTATCCTTGTATTCTTTTTTCTTTGTTTTTATCAGAAAGAGAAGTTTGGGGTAGGAGAAAAAAAAACTGCTGTACCTGAAGAAGAAGAAGAAGAAGAAGAAGAAGAAGAAGAAGAAGAAGAGGAAAAAGAAGCGCTGCCAGTGGAAGCTGAAGATGCAGCAGCAGTAGTAGTGCCGGCGCCAGTGGTGGATGCGGCGCAGGCGGAGGCGTGGGTGGTGACGTTGCATCGCCTGGCGAGGAGGAGTCCCTGCTCGGGCGCCACGCCGAACGCCCTTAGCGCGGCCCTGTTGAGCAGCATGGCGCACATGCACGCCGTCTCGTTTGCCGCCGCGTCCCTGAGCGGGACGCAGCAGTCCGCCGCGGGCGTGGACGTGGACGTGGCGTTGAGGTACCCCGCGCACGGCACCAGCTTCGCCACGCACGACGGCACCGCCGCCCCGGTGCCGGAGCCGGTGCCGGGCGTCCCTTGCGCGTGCGCGGTGGACGGAGCCAGCAGCGCCAGGCAGGCCACGAGGCGGGCGGCGCTCTGCTGCATTGTGTCTGTGTGCTCTGCTGTCTGCTCTGTGATTGCAGGCGAGTGACACTGAGGGAGTGAATCAAGTGATGGATGGGTGCTGCAAGATGCTGCTGGTGGTGGGAGTTTATGGCGGTGCTGCCTCGGGTCCGCCGGGACGGTTGGTGGCGTGCGTGCCAGCGAGGCGCCGGGGATGGGACGACGGACGGGCGGGGGCGGGTGGTGGTTGGCGGGACGACGGCCGTCCCGTCCCGTGGCCGTGGGCCGGAATCTTGCGTTGTCTTCTGTGTCGACTGTCTGTCCGGGGCTGCGGCCTGGCTTGGCTTGCCTGCCGAGTGCCGATCTGCTGCTCAGCTCTCTTCGGATTCCCTTTGGGACACACACATGTCCTCACACATACGTACACGAAAACACTTAAACACGTACGTATACGTACAGTACAATCATTCACGGCATCCAATGATCCAAATCCAACCATTAGTATTTGTCCGGTTAGCTTGCCTTATCAGCCGGTTTATTAGCTATCAAATTTATAATAACACAGCTAAAAACAGCATGAGTTAGCTTATCCGTCACTGAAACGATACCTCTCTCTGCTGCATCTGCATGGGCACACATCTGAAAGCCAAGCCTCATCCTCATGCAAGCTAATCTGAATTCTGAAAGTCTAAACCGACGACCAACATGCTATGTTGAAATGGCGCCATATTTTACTTGAATAGATAATTATTAAAAGTTCGCTGGCACCGTAGCGGGCTCCATTGTTGCATTTGGGCTAGGACCGGACCGTCGGAGATAAGGAAAGGAAATCCCCGGTTGGTGCGGACATGCCCAACGCGTGGGCCATATTTCTTGGACTTCACCGCCCACCGGGAACCATTCTAGCTAATTAATCTTAGGACAGTTTCAATGTAATATTTCACCGCAGACTTTCCTAATTGTATGAAACTTAACATAAAATAAATCTCTTATCTCTCAATGTATAGTTTCATTGCATAGTTTCATGCGATTACCAATATCTCTCTTTCTTTTCTCTCTTATCTCCACCATATATTTACTTTGCATGTATCCTATTAAACTAAGAAAGACTCTCAGTGGGGATTTCACATGGTTTTCAACATTTTGAAAACAACGTTGTATAGTTTCATCACCATGAAACCTTTCCCCTCATTATTTCATGCAAAAAGTGTAAATCTACTAACGTGACACCGTATTTAATGTGCATGAAACTCTCCATAAAACCCCATTGAGACTGGCCTTATATAGGGCCTGTTTGGGACTGCTCCACAAACTCTGCTCTGCAAACTCCACTGTGGAGCAGCTCCACAGTACCTCTTTAGGTGATCTCACAACTTCACCTTTTTTCTGGAGCTGTATGCATGGAGCTGAAACCGTTTGACTAGAAAACGTGGAGCAGAGCTGAAAATCGTGGAGCGGAGGAGTCCCAAACAGGCCCATACTCCCAACAAATTTGAAGAGTCAAAGCACCTCAAGTTTAACCAATAGTTGTAAAAAAAAGTGTTTCAAACTCCCAATCAATGATATATATGCTAATTAGACATGCACTTCTTTTTATTTGCCGGTCACTACTGGAAACTTAAAATTTCCTGACCAACGTTAGGCAAAACTGGAATTTCCCTGTCGAGCCAGCCTGACGGTATTTTTATTTTCCCTGACGGTAAGTGCACCGTAAAAAAATTCATGGCGATATTTTTATTTATTATGATGATACGAACATTTTTATGAAAATATTTTTATTTTCTTTGACGGTAGTGCACCGTGAGGGAATTTTAAGTTTCCAGAGTGGGTCCTTCCTCCTACCTTCGCCCATGGGCGAGAAATGTTATGTAGCATGTACATGCTGAACATGCACTATGCAGATCGTTTATGTGTGCTTCGAGATTCGTGCTATTCACTCATTCTAATGTGAAACATTATTTTTCTTGTTGGCATACATCTCAATATATAACGTGAATGGTTTGGATAACATATCTGAGCATGTTTATATGAAAAAAAAAACGCTTTGCATATCAATCGTTCCGGCTGGCCATCGTCTCGATCGCAACGTACGGGATCCAGCATGTGCCGTGCACACCGTCGCCGTCGTTGGCCATGCATATTCACACACGTACTGATCGTACGTTGATCGACGGTACGTGCATGTGGCGCCTGATCACCATGATGCGATCTATACATACACAGCATACTCCAAGTATCACAGTCGTCACGCGAGGAATCACGACTAGCTTGTGGTACCTAGCTACGAGCGCGTAGCTAGCGCTAAGACGTACGCTTTCAGACGTACTCTCACCATATATATCCCAAATTACAAGACATTATTATTCTAAACTTATTTTTCTAACCTTCTTGGCGAGTTAAAATAGAGCTTCCTTTGAACTCGTCAATGCAACCTACAGTCAAGGTATAGTATTTTATTCTTATAGAAAAAACAATTAACAGCATTAACCGACTTATATATATATATATATATATATATATATATATATATATATATATATATATATATATATATATAACCGTGAAACCATTAGTCGAACATTAGTGTGTATATGCATTGCGTGCAGTGGGACGCGGAACGCATGCACATCATCTACAAGCATGCACTGTTAGCGTAGACACCGCCGCGTGCCGTCACGACCACGTGCGTGTCTTTCACTTCAGCAAATTAGTAGAGCGACGTACGCGAGGCTCCCGTTGAGACCCAACCACAAGTTTCAGTATGTAGCTATAGGCAGCGTCGTCAGGGAGGCAGTATTATGCAATGCAATGGGAAATGGGCCGGGTTGGGCTTGTGTTGAACTAAAGGCCGGGGACCGACGTACACTTCCCATTTTCTGTCCTGTTCTCATCAGCAATTCAGCATACAGTACAGAGAAAATCCGCCCCGGCACCAACGTATATGTAACACGGTCTCTCAACGGCATCTCTCTTCGATCGTTAGCTATAGCTTTTTTGTTCTTGTGCATGCACACTGTCCTGCCCTGCTGCTCCTCAGCTCCTGTGTGGGAGAGCATGCAGCAGCCAGCAGGGTCACGTGATTGGCGCCGGCAAACTCTCAACTCTGAAGCAAACCCATGCAACAAGCCTCCACTAAACACTTTCATTTCAGATTTCAGATCCTGCTGCCTGTTCCTGTTGGTGTGGATGCTGACAACGATGGATATGATGCTGGATTACGTTACGTACAATACAAACAATCGCAGAGGAGAGGAGACGACGGTGTCCTTCTGTCCTAGTCTGAAGGTTCGGTGCCGGAAACTGTGCGACTGCCTGCCGGGTGGTCGTTGACATGCATGATGCAGATGGAGCCAAGACTAGGCCACTACTGTAACTCACTAGCTAGCTCACCGTTTCTTATTGCCAAGACTACTAACGGTAACAGGCCGGGAAGATAGCTAGCAGGCAGCAGGTCACCGTGTTCCCGGCGGTAGCGTTCGTCATTCGTCAAAGATAAACAGAAAAAAGCTAGAGTGCGACGACGACAGCGACGAACGACGACGACGGTCCTAAATTAGCCAGAGAGACATCAAATTCAGACAACTGAACCAGTGTAGTGCATTGTTGGGCAGGTACATTACATACAGTCAAGAGCAGTCGCCAAAGCGTCCAGACGACCCGCGTGAAGCATTTGACTAATGCGTAACAATTGATATTCAATTCTAACCGGTTCGCTTCCGCCTGAATTGAAAGTGGATGGGAGTTCCATGCAGTTTCAGAAAGAGCAACAGCGTTGAAAAAAATCTTTTATATAGGTGTGTCATGTGTGTGTGCCCGGCCAAACCCACGATCGATATGGTGGGTACGTAGTAGACTAGTAGTACTGCTAATTGCTAGTGCTAGTGCGTGTGTGTGTGGGGGGGCCGAACATTATTAGGTCATTTCCAACCATGCATGTTCAGTACAGTACCATTCAGGCAATTGCTTGTGTGTAGAAGTATCAGGACTGCAATTACAGTAGTACTTGCAAAAGATTGTTTTCAATGTTCCATAATGTTTCTTTCTTCTTCCTTTTACTTTCTTCATATAATTAATACAGTGCCAATAACTGTAAGCTAGTAGTCTGCATTTATATATGACGCTTTTCCTGGGTCATAATAATGCTGACAAACTTTTCGGTCTTGATGCTGTATATATTATCATCCATCATGGAAAAAGCCAGCTAATCACTGCATGCTACTCGATTAGTATAATCCTCACTGACCCAACATTTTTTTGTAAACTCTAGAGATCCTATACATTTTAAAATCGTTGCTACGTACAACATGAAGATATCAGTGAGAAGCAGTGAGCTAATGCTACATTGCTACCTGGATGAAAACGACGATGTTGATGAGCTTGAGCCTCGAGGCAGGGCAGCAAAATGTCGTCAGCATTCATACAGAGCTGATCCATTGCCAGGACACATCTCTGCAGGTCCAGGTGGGCCGACAGTGAAAGGAAACAGTAGTCCCCTCCTGGCCCATCACGTGATCACACTTCACACATTCACACCCGCACACCTCTCTTCCTTTATTATTTTTCGCCAAATACAGTGCTCCTTCCATTCTGATAAAACATACAATTCTATAATACTCCTATATTGCAAATTCTATCAATTATATATAAATAAATAAGTACGGACATTTATAATACTATCAAATAAACATGATTAAATTAATTATAAAAGATATTTTCATAATAAATTTAATTGAAACCATAGATATAAAAAATATTCACTAGAAACTTGCATTTTTTTTAAGGAGGAAGTACTTTTTTCCCACTCGGAATTTGTACCATTTTCGCGACGGAATTGCCGTGCGGAGGCTTGGTGATTGGTGTCGCATTTAATTCTCACCCAAGGCGAGGACCATTCTAGAAATGTCTCCACTCATGTGGAATCAAATCACCAATGTCTTTGTCCATGCATGATGCACGGTTCGTGTCCAAGGCCAAAAGCAAAAATCCAAAATAAAAGAGATATAATAAATCCTGAAGTTTTTTTTTCCTTCTAAAAAATCATTTATAAAAATTGCACTAATTTCCAAAACTCCCTATATAAGGAGACACAGCTAGGTGGGTGATTGCACCAATCAATTCAATCACTCAAGTGAACCAGCACTGCTGCACTGTGACTCCGTGAGCTGCCGCACACGCTCCCCGCACAGCCGCACCAGCTCAGCTCAGCTCGGCAATCATGGCTCGCCCGGCCAGCAGTGCCGCTGCTCCCCTCCTCCTCCTGCTGCTCGCCGCGGCCGTTACAGCAGCGCTCCTAGCCGCGGCAGCCGCGTCGCCGGCGGCCAGCGACTTCGTCCGCAAGTCATGCCGCGCGACGCAGTACCCGTCGGTGTGCGAGCAGAGCCTGGCATCGTACGGGAGCTCGGGCTCCGCGCCGCCACGGAGCCCGCGGGACCTGGCGCGCGCCGCGCTGTCGGTGAGCGCGGACCGCGCGCGCGCCGCGTCGGCGTACGTGGGCCGCCTGTGCGGCTCCACCTCCGTTCATAAGAAGGGCGGCGCGGCGAGGAAGGGCGGCGCGCCGGGGTCGTCGGCGGCGCCGGCAGCGGGCCCCGTGCGCGACTGCCTGGAGAACCTGGCGGACAGCGTGGGCCACCTCCGCGACGCGGCGCAGGAGATGGGCGGCGCCGGGATGAGCCGCGCCGGGACGCCCGCGTTCAAGTGGCACCTCAGCAACGTGCAGACCTGGTGCAGCGCCGCGCTCACCGATGAGAACACCTGCCTCGATGGCCTCTCCTCACGCAGCGTCGACGCCGGCACGCGCGCCGCCATCCGTGGCAAGGTTGTCGAGGTCGCGCAGGTCACCAGTAACGCGCTGGCACTCGTCAACAAGGTCGGGCCTGGGAACTAGCCCAAGGCCCAGGCTGCTTATGCTTGCTCGTGTGTGTAAGATGTAGTTAAGGGTGACAATGATAAAGCTTGTAGTATTATCACGACAAGTACACCAAGCTTACAATTTTGGATAATAAAAGTAATCTCACTCCAATGAATTCTTACAATTTTGTTATTGCCAATTTCTTTGGAAAAAAAAATCATTTCATTGGTTATGTAACATATGGATGTTGATGATGATTCTCCCAATGGAATATATAGAAACCTATCATTGCAAAAAAAAATGATTTGGAGTTAGGACCACACTTCGAACTACCTATCATGATGTTAAGAGTTGAAGATGACACTACTTGTTCATTTGTGGACTCAAATTTGTGTCGTCCTAAGTCCGATACAGTTTATGCGATCATTTTTCACTTTCTCATAGCAAAAAAATATTATGTAGCCCAGTTAAGTGGTCTTTAAATTTTGGATCTCTTCCTCTCCAATATCATCTCTAGTGAATCCTGGCATGCTTTAAATTATTGCTATATTTTTATTGTGTGAATGCACATTTGTCTGCATTTTTTTAACTCCTGCTCATTTGTAAATTGCAGGGAACATGCAATTCTCCAGAATCCAATGTCACTTGGAGTATTGACATAGTTGTACTTAACGATATTAGCGATGTTTTGTCCTTAGAGTGGTGGATGGAGTTCGATCAAAGCACAAATACATAGCACTACAAATTGGTATTCAAGGGTTAGTGTTAGGTTTTGGCTTCTTGGTGAATTCGGAGCACCAGAGAGGATGGTGAGGTCGACGAACCATGGATCAAGGTTCAAGGAGATGACAAGATAGAAAACAAGGATTTGGGGACAGTCATATGGATTCAAGGCCCCAATACTCGGAGACAGGGAAGATGATCAAGGATTGGGGGTCTAGAGGAAACGGGTATGGCATAGAGATTGCTAACACCATGTTTTGTGCAAGTGCCGACCTTCTGTGGCGAAGATCCTCCACCAAAGGGCGAGAAAACGAGAGTAATTGAGTGAGGAAGATATGTGGAGAGAGAGAGAGAGAGAGGTGGTGAAATAAGTTAGGGTTCGATGTCGAGGGCGCGACTATACGCCGCCCACCCAATTGCTAGATCAACGATCTAAATGCAGGGGTAGTAGTGTTCCATAGTTGAGGATTGTGTATGCTTAATATCAATCCATTAATTGTGTCGTGTCTGTATCACCACTCTGTATAGTACCAATTTGATGTGGCCTTACACACAACCCTATTGTAGCGCCATGTGCTGCCACTAGTCCTATCCTATGGACATCATGTCGGGCAGTGCCCTAGCTAGGGCCATCTGTTAGGCCCAGCCCATTTGATTTTGGATGAGCAGATAGCTTGGACTCATTAAAAAAAAAATAGGCATACGATGATATATGCATCCATTGATCTCCCATTAATTAACAATAAAGAAAATATAAATGGCTAGCCTCGAGGGAGGTGGCCTACCGTCCCCAAAGTCCCAAACTCGACAAGAAGGAAGAAGCAACCGCACTCAGCCGTACGTGTTCGTTGAATCATGCAATGAATTGAGCCACGCATGTAGTTAGGACGAATGGACGATGTATACGCAACGGGACGGATTTACGCCAAAACTACTACAGTTGCTCCACTGCTAGTCTGCCGCTAGCATAGACACCATCACCATCACCATCACGTGCGTGTCTCTATTCTTCAGCAGCAAAGTACATAACGCAAGACCCCTGGCCGTTCAGACTGTTGAGACTAGCCAGCCAGGCAGCCACAGCAGATTTCATTTCAGTATAGGCAGCGTCAGGGTATCGGAGGCTTGCAAGTTGCAATGCATTTCCATGGGTTGAAGTTGAACCGAACGGAGCATTTCCGTTCTTTTCTTCTCGATCGTTCATCAGCAGCAGGGGCTCACGTGATTTGCGTTGTTGGTGCCTGTTTTGCTTTTGCCGATATCCGTTCGTTGCTATGTACCGGTGGAAAAGCTGGTGGATTGAATAGTGTTCCGTGAAAGATAATAGTCTAATTGAATAGTGTTATGTGAGAGATAATAAGCTGAAACAAGATAAAAGTAGTTCAAGTGAACATGGCCATTATGCAGTGTTAGTCAATGATAGCAGATCGAAAAGAATCCTTAGTAATTCAGGCAATAACTATAGTACGTAGCTTAAATTAGTACTCCTACATTGTTGGGTAGGTATTACAGTCAATCAAAGTGTCCAGCTGATCCGCAACATGAAGCATTTGACTAATGCGTAACAAATGGTATTCTAACCGGTTCTGCCTGAAACCTAGCAGATGGAACTCGATCGAGTTTCAGAAAGAGCAGCAAGCGGCGTTGAAATTCGTTAAGGGTCTGTCATCTGTGTGTGTGGCCGGCCGAACCCACGACGATGGTGGTGAATTGCTAGGGCGTGTGTGTGTGTGGACCCAACATTATTAGGCCATATCCAACCATCTTCAGACTGCATCCATTTTGTAAACTAGGAGTACTCCGTAGTAGGCAACAACTGTACCAGCACTGCAATTACTTGCAAAGATTGTTCGTAATGTACAATTTGTTTCTTCCTTCTTTTTTCTTAGTACTATAGTACTAGTACCAAGCTACTCCAGGCTGCATGCATTTGTGATTTGTGCCACTTTTCCTGGGTCATAACTCATAATAATGCTCACAAGCTTTTCGGTCTTGACACTGTATATACATCATCAATCATGGAGAAGCCAGCCTACTCGACTAATATATAGTACTCCTTAGTCCTCACTGATCCAACATTGCATTACAGCAACATTAATCGTTGCTACAACATGAAGATATCCTCACTCCTCAGTACTAGTAAGGAGCTAGTAATCTTTAGATGAACAAATGAAATGATGATGATGAGCTTTCAGTTGGGAGGCAGGCAGAGGCAGCAAAATGCCGTCGGCATTCATACTGAGCTGATCCATTGCAAGGACACATCTCTGCAGTGCAGGTCCAGGTGGGCCGACAGTGAAACAGCGGCCCCCTCCTGGCCCATCACGTGATCACACATTCACACGCACTTATCTTCATTTTTTCCACCTCGGAATCGTACCGTTTTCGCGACGGAATTGCTGCGGCAATTGGCGTCGTATTTAATTCTCACCCAATCCGAGGACCATTCTAGAAATGTCTCCACTCATGTCAGATCAAATCACCAAACGTCTTTGTCCATGCATGCTTGATGGCCCAAGCCTAAAACCAAAAAAAAAAAACGAATTAAGAAACATAATCGATCGTTTGGTAGGATTATGCACTGCTGTCTGATCTAAGCGAAGACTAAATATTATATGGTTGGAGTACCCAAAAAAAATGTTTTTGAGGGTTTTATTTAAAAATCGTCGAAGACATTTTCACAAACTTCCAAATCCCCCTATATAAGGAGACACAGCTAGATGGGTGATTCATCAATCATTCATTCAAGTGAAGCAGCCAAGAGCCAGCACTCTCCACTGTGACTCCGTGAGCTACCTGTCTGCCCTGCTCATAGGCACTGCACACTCCCCGTACAGCCGCACCAGCTCAGCAATCATGGCTCGCCTACTCCTCCTCCTCCTCCTCGTCCTCGCCGCCGCCACATCGGCGTTCCTGGCCGTGGCGACCGCATCGCCGGTGGCCAGCGACTTCATCCGCAAGTCCTGCCGCGCGACGCAGTACCCGTCGGTGTGCGAGCAGAGCCTGGCGTCGTACGGGGGCTCCCCGCCGCCGCGGAGCCCACGGGATCTGGCGCGCGCCGCGCTGTCCGTGAGCGCGGACCGCGCGCGCGCCGCGTCCGCGTACGTTGGCCGCCTCTCCGGCTCCGGCGCGGGAACGAAGAAGGGGTCTGGGTCGTCGCGGCCGGCGGCGGGCCCTGTGCGCGACTGCCTGGAGAACCTGGCGGACAGCGTGGGCCACCTCCGCGACGCGGCGCAGGAGATGGGCGGCGCCGGGATGAGCCGCGCCGGGACGCCCGCGTTCAAGTGGCACCTCAGCAACGTGCAGACCTGGTGCAGCGCCGCTCTCACCGACGAGAACACCTGCCTTGATGGCCTCTCTTCTCACGGCGTCGACGCCGGCACGCGCGCCGCCATCCGGGGTAAGGTGGTTGAGGTCGCGCAGGTCACCAGCAATGCGCTCGCACTCGTCAACAAGGTCGGGCCTCCTGGGTACTAGCCCAAGGCCCAGGTCGCGGCCCAGCCCAGATACCACACCCGTTACTAGCTCAACTATGTTGGTGGTGGTTGTTCTTGTTCGTCGCAGTGTTATTAACTAGTAGTAGTTCAGTTGTCCATGTGTTTTTTCTACTGCTACTTCCTGCGTAGCGTATATATGTTTTGCTTGTGCTATGTAAGATATAGTTAAGGGCGATAAGCTTGTATTATGGGTGGCGAGAAGTACACTAAGACATATGTACTCCTATGTCCAATCCTGTCACGGCAAATAAGCTAAGTGTCATCATCATTGACTAACATTGGTATGATCTTGGATGAAAGTATAAATTCGTTTGCTACTTTGTTCAATGTGAGGTGAAACTAACTTACTTTAAACAGGGTGGAATAGATATTACTCGGATAGATTATGTTGTTTGTAGAATCTTCTTCAGACGGATACTATTAAGAAAGACGAAAGACGATAATATTTGTTTTTTATTAATTAGGTAAATAAAAAGGAGAACCGAGGAATCTGGCCTTTTTTTATTTTAATGTACATACAAAAGCAAAATGACACTCTAAGAACAAGTGGAGAGAACGGTTACATTTTTTTTTCAGGTTACGGCAACAAAGCAGAACACTTCCTTTCCATTTTCTTCTGGTAAAAATGCATCTTTGATTTGTTGTGTCAGATGACGCGTCTGTTAATAATGTGATTGGGTGCGTGACCACATTTACACTCCCACCCAACCAGTCGAGTTTTGAAATAACTTAAAGGTTTAAAAAGGACTTGAGCCACCTCCTATCTTTGATGAAGAAAAGAATGACATGGTAGTCGTGACATATCCCATGACCACGAAAAAGATAAAAGAGCATGGAAATATGAATGTCTTGCATTTAGCCCCTTCTTCCATTCACCCTTCGCCCTTGATTGTGTGCATGACCACACCAACTTGACGACTAAGGGCCTGTTTAGTTGGCTGCCACGGTTGTTTTGACGTGTGTTTGGTTGATAAATTAAGTGAGGCTCGCCACACTTTTCGAGGCCAAATGTGTGGCGCTCCTTTCCTCTGCCTCCGGCACACTTTTCTGCTGCCTTCTTCCTGCTATGCGGCCGTTGTGCCATCCCCGCCCGCTCGTGGTGGCCACTGACTGCGCGGGCCTAGCGCTGCCATGGTACCGTGCCCAGCCATGATCGGCGAAGTCGAAGACGACGGACCTGATGGTGGCCGAGACGAGCGTGGTGGTCGTCGGCGGATGTCGGACTCGAGATTTGAGTGGAGCGGAGGCCGTCCATGCAGGAGAGTCATGGCTCGACTGCTGTTTTGCGAAGGAAGGGGATAGACAGAGGCGTGCGCTTGCAGCTCTGGCCTGTGGATGACGGAAATCTCGGTGCAACTTTTCATTTTTTAAGTCGATTTTTTTTCTCCATCGATGGTTCCAAAGTGCAATTTCTTTCTTTCTTTTTTTTACCTTTTCTATGCTATAATAATCAAACGTCCATTTCAACAAAATATTTGTTTACTTTATGGGATGATTTGTTTTCTAGAATTTCTTGAGAGCCAAGAACATACTTAACAGTATGATTAATTACCTACATCAGCTTTGTCAAAATATTGGTGAAAGCTATCCTAACAATAGAATGGGCCATTTTAACCAAGGCTACAATCCAAACGATTACCATAGTTTTTTGCCTAACGTTTGTAGAAATAAACCAAACAGTAGCCACATGTTTTTGTCACATCTTACTTATCAACCAAACATTTTTCATTTGACACAGAGTGTGGCTTGCCACAATCTTGATTTGTACCTAAGCTTAGGCGTGGCAAACTGTGGCTGCCAACCAAACAGACCCAAAGATAATAAAATTTGCTATGCGGAATTCAAAATTCAAATAAAGATTCAAAATTTTATTATTACTAGCCCCACCCCCACCCACCTACCGGCCGGTCCCCTAGGTTAGGAAGAGAAAATTAAGCTTTTGTGACTCTACTATGGGATAGCCTAGGAGCCGAGAAGATGTCACTTGTTCATTTGTGGATTCAAAACTCGTGTTGCCCTAGGCACCGGAAGGAAGGCAAACAAGCTGACAGTGGTGGGTGAACAACGTTGACAATACAAGAGGCGTGCAGCCCATTTAAACGTGGGGTAGTTTGGGCTAATTTACACCTAACTAGCTTAAATATCCAAATAGGAGAGCTAGATTGGGCTAGTTGCAACTAGCCTTCCTAAAAAAACTAGCTCCCCAAAGAGGTGATTATTTGAGCTAGTTTGAGCTGGTTGTGGTGGAACGTGAGACCCACCTCATATGCAACTACAAAAAATGTTATAACTAACAAACCAAACATCCAAATAAAATTCTGATTACACCGTTGAATTCGTTACAATAAATACTTTAAAATAAGATCCCACATGGATATATTTGGATGATTTGTAAAAATAATTTATTATCAAACTAGCTCAAACTAGACTTGAATCCAAATACTTCATTGTTAGAGTTAGTTTAAGCTAGTTTACAAACTAACTCTAACCTATAGCTCTAGCCGAGCTAGAGTGATCCAAATAGGGCTGTGGTCGTCGTCGCGGCGCGGTCCGGCCGCCCGTCTACACGTGTACGGCTGGTACGTTCTTTCCATCAATTCCATGACATCATTTAAGTAGATTAGTTAGGCTGGGCTACACATACATAATGTACGTGCAGTGGAGGAGTACTTAGTATTCTCTCCGTTTCAATTTATAATTCGTTTGATCTTTTGACCTTAACTTTGACCACTCGTTTTATTCAAAAAATTTATGCAAATATGGTCAAATTTAAATAATTCATGTAGACTATTTATTAAATAAGTAAGCCACACAAAAAAAATATTTCACACAAAAATTTGAATAAAACGAGTGATCAAACTTAAGGTTGAAAAAGCCAAACGAACTATAATTTGGAACAAATTAAGTACTATACTATATATATGGCCTGATCTGATGATCCTGACTTGCTAAGAGCATCTCCAACGGTTTTGCATTTTTTGTTTGGCAAAATTAAGAATTTCTCAAGTCTCAAATGAATATGGCAAAAGTAAAAAGAGTCAATCTCCAACGATTTTCTATTATTCACTTGGCAAAACTAAAAATTGTACACGAGAATAGCGCGCGGAGCGATTGCCAAGTGAACTGTGGTTTGACATATATGTTAAATATCACATGGTGTTTGCCAAGCTAACAAAAATATAAGCTTATTTACTAAACCGTTGAATAGGAGATTTTTAGACTTTTTTACAAAAACAAAAATATCAATCTCATTCTCAAAACCATTAAAGATGCTCTAAACAGAGGCACGTTCGTTAGTTATGGACTATAGGAGTACTCGGTGCGTACTACGGAGTACTATCCAGTGTCTTGTTGTGCAGCCGATGCGTTTCAGACGGGCAGAGAGGCCATCGTCGTGCACTTATTCATCAAGGGCCCCAGCTAGTTGCCAACACAGTCAATTTGTGGTGACCTGTCAGTCTTACGTGGCCACATGGCCTTGGACCCGCATGGGCCATGCATGCATGGGTGGTGTCAGACTGTGTCAGTCAAATGCTACTTGCTGGCCAGTATAAATAAAAGTTTAACCGTGCTATGTTTCATTCGACCGACATGGGTGCCTTTCGATTAACTTAACCCATCGCATTGATGGCCAGTATAAACAAAACTATAGTTCAAACACTCGGAGCTTTGGTCTGGCCAGCTTTAAGATTTGTGTTTGAGAAATCGGACGGTCAGAAATCTCTCCTCTTACTAGGGGCTTCTTCCCCGGACCCTAGATACCTTGCCTCCGTCGTACTCCGCAATCCCGCACGATTTCCACTGCCGTGGTACATAATCGGATATAATTGTGCATATGCACCGGACAGATCCCGGACCCAGATGGTGGAGTTTGTCCGATACTACTCAATAAGATGCATATTAATGGCATGTAAACCATGTTCCTGGACCAATTTTGTTTGGTGGCCATAATGTAAGTGGTTAGTGGGTACAAATAAAAGTAGGATGGACAAAAAAAAAAGAGCATAACAAAGTATTTGCTCCTCGACAAGAGAAGAGTAAAAGATAGAGGTACCAGATTTAGATCTTATCATGAACCACCCAACTCGACCAGTGCATCAAGTGGAGTCAGCCCGACCCAACATATAAAAAACAAGAATTAGCCTAGGGCGGGTTTGGGTGGGTCATGGGTGTGGGCCAAAAGTTTGATCCAACATTTCTCTCTGATCTAACTTGAATATGATCCGACCCGACGTTTGATCATGTCTAAGTACTAGATTGCCTCTTATATTTGTGTAATTTTTTTCACAACGGGAAAACCAAATTTCATTACCTGAGAGCAACGAAATTACATTTTGTGTAATTTATTTTGTATACCCTTGTTTTCTGCATATGACCTTGAGATGAGCTGGTGTCATTTCTTATCCCATATTGTCAACGATTACATATGCCACAACCTTTCTCTAGGGGGGAGAGGACAGAAACCCCACTTACTTCATATTAAGAAAAACGAGATCAAAATAGTTACAACTGATGACAACCCAACACACTACGCCGAGATTATAATAGAGCGCAAGAGAAAAAAAACTAGGATTAAACGAGCCGAAGAGGTTCTAATTAAAAATTCAAGATAACAACCAAAGCCTATGTAAAATCTAAACCCCTCAGCACCTTGACGCTTAGATTCTTCCATAAAACAAATCTAAGAAGTACTCGCTCCGTCCCAAATTATAAGACGTTCCAAGAATCTTGGAGAGTCAAAGCATCTCAAGTTTGACCAATAATTATAGAGAAAACTATAATAATTTATGATATCAAATAGGTATATTATGAAAATATAATTGATAACGAATCTAATGATACTTGGTTGACATCATAAATGTTATTATATTGTTGTATAAGTTTGGTCAAAGTTGAGATAGTTTGACTCTCCAAGATTCTTGGGATGTCTTATAATTTAAAACGGAGGGAGTACTTAGATTCATGACACCTAATCAAGTTCTTTACAAAATTCACACTAAGTTGTATATAGATCCTTAAGAGCCAAAAGTAAATCTGTGGTGAACACTGCTTTACCATCCAATCCTAGTTGTCACTCATAAGAATATGCATACAAACAAAGCAAGGCAAGAAATAATGCAAGAATCAGAAGAGGGTCGGAAGGACAACTTGATTTGTTCCCTATGGTATTGGGTTGTTGCCACAACCATGTAGCCCATGTTGGTGCACCAAAGAGTCACCAGGCCAATACTCAGCTATGCTCTCCTTTACTCTAGAATGGTGAGATTCAAACTATGAACACCAGTTGAAGCCTCCTCAACAAGAACTCCACCAAGAAAGGTTACTAAGTTCCATGCCAGGACGTCTAGGTGACATCAATAATCAAGAGTAACAACAAGTCTTCAACTCCAATTCAAACAACTCAAACCAAGAATACCAGTACTCAATACTAACTCTCAATTCTCACTTTTTTTTTTGGGTTTGGATGATCGACTCTCCAAAGGCTTATTTCTCTTGTATAATATTTAGAAACAACGGGATGAAAGATTAGTTCCAAATAAAGCTATATGGTGCACTTATATTTAGGGTGAAGGGCCTGCTAGTTGTTGTGAAAAGCTAGCAAACATACTCGTCACCGGATGATCCGTCAGCCTCCAGTGTTGTTAATAGATCATACCTGCTCTCCTATTTTTTTGAATGGTAGAACATACCAAAATATTTCCCATCGGATGATCATACTCTCATCACACCTCTGAGTCCCATTCCCATCCCCTATCTCCCCCTCTGTCACCAAAAAGAGTAGACTCTAAATGCCAGAGGTCGGAGGTGGAGATGCAATTGAAATCATGTTTTGCTGAGTGGCAAATGGAGTCAGGTAGCTAGCCCACGATCTGAACCAACCAATTACGAGTTGAATACAGCCTGGCCGGCTCGTGAGGTGCACGTCCACTGTCCACAAGCTGAACGCGCCTGATCTGGACAACCAATCAACGCCGCCAAGGCCGAATTGCCAGCCTCTTCACCGGCTGTTGGGCCTTTGGCACGGCTATTTCCTTTCCTATACTGGCCTTCCAGCCCACGCTGACCACCGCCTACCGGGGCCGCGACGCAGATCCCCAGGGCCAGGAGGGACCACCTGGGCGTTTTAACAACAAGGAAACGGAAACGGACAGCGCAGCAGCGGCGGTTCGAATTTTGAAAGCCTCCCCGACCGACCCCCCGAATCCGTCCATTTTCCCTCTCCTCTCTCCTCCGCTCCTCCGCTTCGCTGCTGCGGTCTCCGCCTCTCTCTCCCCTCCGACCCAAAAGGGCAACGAAATCCAGACACCGCTCCCCATCTCCCCTTCCTTCCTTTCTTCCCTACTCACACACTCCCCTACCCTCCACTACTCCCCGACCGTGAAAACGAAAAACCGAACAAGGGGTAGGGCCGCCGCCGCCGCCGTGCAGATCGCGGCCGGATCTACGGCGCCGGGGCACGGGGGTCCCCGGATCTACGCCTCCGCCGCGGGTGAGCCTAGCTTCCTCGCCACTTTCTCTTTCTTCCCCGGCAGCCGCCTTCACTTCTTGAGGGTTCTTGCGGGGGTTTCTTTCTTCCCCCTCTTCTCGCTGCCTACAAGAACCTCGCGGGTAGGCTAGGCTTTCTTTCTTGGAGGGGAGAGGGCAACTCGTGGGGCTTGGGACGGGGCCAAGAAACCCCCTTGCGTTGCGCCGCCCTTGACTTGACCGAGACCGCCCCAAGAGTCGAGGACGAACCATTCTCATTCTTTCCGCGAATAATAAAGCTTCTTTTTGGTGCGATTGTCCTATCCTGCACGGCCTCGTGCCTGCGGTACGGCTCAGGTACCGTCTAGCCTGCCAAAGAATCGCCGACGCGTTAGACGAGCTTTTTTACGCGGATTATGTGGTCTGACCATGCTGCATTCTTGATCCGGATATTGCCATGTTGCACCCGTTGGTTTCAATTTCATAATGTGAATGCAGCATTCCGTCAGAGATCCATATAATCCTTTTTTACGATGAGAGAGAAACGGCTTCTGAAAAGAAAAGAAAGAAATTTGGGGTGCAGATTTGTCACACAAGAGGGAACATAAATGGCCCGGTCCAAGAATTTGGATTATTTTTTTCTATTTGAAATTGAATTGTGGGGTTCTCATTCTTTTTGTGTAGAATTCCAACATGAGCAAGTAGTATGTTCAGATGATACAAACTTGAACAAGCCAGTTATGTGTTGGTTTTGTGATTAGTATGCCCTGTACTGTGCCGGTTTGTTCTTCCTCTGAGTTACAGGTTTACGACATGAATAGTTTGACATTAAATCTCTTGAATATAAATATGATTTCAATTTCCATCAACTTGTTGATGAAGTTTTGTTAGAAACTTATACAACCTTGCTCTTCAGTTGTTGATTTTTCCACCATTTCACATGATTCCTAAGTGCATAGTACTGTTGACTTGCTCGTTATACGAAGTCACATAGTCCTTTTATTTTACCCTATTCAGGTTCTGATGGCTGCACGAAAAGAAAACCCCCCTGTGCTTATTGCTTGTCAAGCACCCAATGGCCGAATCACGAGAGCTCAGACCGCTGCAAATCGTCGAAGTGTTGGAGCTTTCCCTTCCGTTACAGTGCCTGCAAAAACTGAAGGAAAACAGACTGCACAAGGGAAGACGAAAAGGGGATCTTCATATGACAACACCAGTGCAAGTGCTGCAATTTCAGGCCCCCAGCCTAAGAGGCGCACAGTACTCAGGGATGTGACCAATATCAGCAATGCTAACTCTAAAAAAAGTTCTGCTGCTGCCCCAAAGATTCAGGTATCTAGATGTTCCACACATAATTGCATTAACTTACAATGAATTCTCTAGCTTAATGTTTCCTAAACGTTGCAAGTGTTGTAGAATGACTAGGTTAACTCCTTTTTTCTTTTGTTCAGACAAGGCCCTATCTAAGGGCTGGAAGAACTGTGGGCAAAAGCAAGGTGTGTGCAAAAAAGATTACTAAAAAACCACCACCAGCTGGTAATGGAAGCTCATTCGCTAATGATTCGAACATTGCTGGAGAAACACAAGAGGAGAGACTTTTGGCACGGAGAGAGGAACCCATTCTTTTGCTTGAGAACAGGGGGCCACTGTCATTGCAGAATGTTGAAAGGAACAGGGACAGTGCTTGTCATGAGGCATTCTTTGAGGAAAGAAACCTCAGGGATAAATGTGAACCTTCTGTGTCAAAGAATGGTCAGTTACATTTTCTTTTTGAGCTTGAACATTTGCTAGCATCACAGACACACTCAATCTGTATAATGTTCAAGGCTTTTCTTACCTTAACATGTTACACAGTACAGCTGGTACCCTTGCTTTTACATGAGTATTAGAAATCTGAAGAAACTAAAGCTTGCTGCTAATGTTCTATATTTTGTCATTTCTGAGATACCTGTAGATAGTCTTAACACTTCTGATTAGTGGTCATCTGTTAAAGATTCTGTATTTTCTTCCAGGGGACTTTTCTGTGTTAGACATTGTAGATATCGACAAAGATAATGGCAATCCTCAAATGTGTGCTTCCTACGTTGTAGAGATATACTCAAACCTAATGGCTTCAGAGGTATGCTATTGTCTTCTGATCAAAACAGAAGTGCTGCTTAGTTTTACTGTTTAGGCAGAATTCTACTTTTTAATAGATTTCAGATGGTATATTAAACATGTAAGAACTCTAGTTTTCGATTTCTGCGTTATATTCTTGGTACATTGTGCTTGTTTAAACGGTATGTGTCTATCTTTATGTTTGTGTCATTCCACAGCTTATGAGAAGACCCAGTCCAACTTACATGGAGGGTTTGCAGCGAGACATCACAAAGGGCATGAGAGGGATACTCATTGATTGGCTTGTCGAGGTTGTTATATCCATAGTTGTATTTGGATTTCTGCTGATTTTTATACATGATTTAACTTTGGCGTTTCATAGCATACTCTGCATGTAAGCTGATGCACATATTTACCAAATGTGAAGTATGACCCAGCAAATAAGAAAATTACTGTTATTTGATGCCAATAAACATGAGTTAATTATATTATATTTTTGAATCAGTTTTTCAATCATCCTTTTTTTTTTGTTCTTGCAGCAGTGTCTGAGATATTAAAGTGGCAAAATACTGTTTACTTTCTTTAGAGACTATTTGCTTCTCGCTTTTATTTTATCTTATGGTGAAAATACTTTATACCTTTTACTATGTACTTCTCATGATTCAGCTTAAGGTGTCTTACAAATTGTCTTTGTCACAGGTTTCTGAAGAATACAAGCTTGTTCCAGACACGCTGTACCTAACTGTATATCTTATTGACCGGTTTCTTTCTCGGAACTACATTGAAAGACAGAAACTACAACTTTTGGGAATAACAAGCATGCTTGTTGCCTCGTAAGTTTTATGCTCTAGCCATTTTATTTTAGAATTGGAAAACTTTAAAATACATAGGTAAATGTAATATAAAAAGTTTTTCCTAGAAGCTGGACTAGTTTCCTCTTTGGTGAATGTAATGAAGAACTCGTTAAGTAAAGTAATTTTTTAATTCGTTTGCAGGAAATATGAAGAGATATGTGCTCCTCGAGTTGAAGAATTCTGTTATATAACCGACAATACATACTCAAAGGCAGAGGTATTTGTTTCATGTGAAGTTGGTGAAAACTAATTGCATATATGGAAGGAGCCATTGGATTTGTATATCTGATAACCCCCTGATCCAGTAGGTGCTGAAAATGGAGTGCCAAGTGCTGAATGACCTGGGGTTTCATCTGTCTGTTCCAACAACAAAAACATTTCTCAGGTTACTGTTGCCAAATATGCCTAGTAATTCTTTTCAAATGGGAAACCACTGCAGCATTACTAACATGTCTTCCCTATTATTTTCATTTTATTTATTTCTATCAGGAGATTCCTTAGAGCAGCACAAGCATCTCGTAAAGTAAGACTTGCATCAGATCTTACAGCAATAGTTTTCTTTTAAGTTATACATATGTTTTATCTCAGCACTAAGTTCTCAAGTTTATTTGCAGACTCCTTCTATAACTATGGGATTTCTCGCCAATTATCTTGCGGAGTTGACTTTGACCAATTATGAGTTCTTGAAATTTCTTCCATCATTGGTGGCAGCATCGGCTGTGTTTCTTGCTGGATGGACACTTGATCAATCCGACCTCCCTTGGGTACGCATGAAAAGCACTCGGTTCATACAGCAGCGAATAGCTTTAAAAAAACTTGGTTTTATCTCTAATCTTTGGCTATTCAATTATGTGCAGAACCAAACTCTAGAGCACTACACCTCTTACAAATGCTCCGATATTCAATTATGTGTCTGTGCTCTACGGGAACTCCAGCATAACACCAGTAACTGCCCTCTTAATTCCATCCGCGAGAAGTACAAAGATCAAAAGGTGTGTATGCAACCACATCTTTATGTTTGATTCCTACTACCACAATGCCAAATTGAAGTCTCCAGTTTTAGTTTGGTAGTGACAAGTAAAATTGAAGCTGTTCCACTTATATAGCTACTAAAAGGAGGACTGCTGAACTTAACATCATCGATCTTCTAACACACACTGTGCTGGTTATTCTGTTGCAGTTTGAGTGCGTAGGAAACCTAACTTCACCGGAGCTCCCTCGGTCGCTCTTCAGCTGACACGCCAATGACATCGATTACCCATTGATCAGCAACGTTAGCTGCAGCCGTAGCTCAGGCTGCGTTAACATTATTGTAGCATCCCCCTTCCCCATTGTCTGATTTGGTTGTGTGGTGTCATCGAGCTAGCTGTTGTGTCCCGGCCTTTTTCGAGTCGCAAGTAAGAAGAAAAGACAGGTAGATGGCTCGTTGGCTTTTTGTTTGACATAAGGTTTACCCGATTGTAAACAACACTGTGTGTAGGGCTTTGGCTTGGGCTGTTATTGACTGTAAGATGGTCCGGCTTGTATAACAAACAACGGAATGCTGTTTGTTTTGACACAATTCGTTCATTGTTAGCTTCGGAATGGAAATTAGTTTATTGCCAGTGATTACTCTCTGTCTAGATGGAATGCCTGCTTGAATGCTTCTTGTTGTATAGTATGTTGTTGATAGATAGTGGCAGTAAGAGCATGTAGATTCGGCCATTTTTGGTTCGGCTCGTATCTGTCAGTTGCCTTATCTTTCTGACCAGTGACAAACCTGGCAATCTGTATGGCCTGTGGGGAACACACGTACACACAAGGAGGCCCGGAACACCTGATCATAAAGGATTGGAAATGTTTTTTTTTTTTTTGAGTCAGACAGGTTGTCCGTCTCATCTGTTTTTGATAATTGCTTACCATGATTGCCTTATGGTTGTCCGTCTCATCTGTTGTGCTATAGGAGTATCCTTTTTTTTTTCTACGGATGATGAAAAAAAAATGCACTTCTATAATGCAGGTGCCTGAATTTTAAGATTATTTTCAAACAACATTCTTGTATAATCCAAACTAAATTCAGTCACATGAATAAATTTTAGCAAATCCCGAAGAAAAAAACTGTTGTGTGCCACCCAATTCCTGGGAGTTAAGATTAATTTGACATTGTATTGTGGTTTGGCTGTTTCTAGTTTCCATTTGGTTAATTAAAACTCCCGGTGACAACTCAAACAGACAGATTCACCCCCATTGTAATTGTTTAGACAGTAATAATAATAACTCCACCCTACTTATTCGGCCATGTTTGTATCCATTAGCTATTACAGTAATATTTAGCTAGCTTGGTCCATCTAATGAGATAGTTGTCATTCACGTAACAATTAGCTAGCATATTAACTACTCTCTCTATATCAAGAATTTTGGAGAGTCAAAAATATGTCAAGTATTATTACATTCGTTATCAATTATATTTTTATAGTATGACTATTTGATGTCATAAACTTTTATAATTTTTTCTATAATTATTAGTTTTGACTCTCCAAGATTTTTGTAATGTCTTATAATTTTGAATTGAGGGAGTACTATTGTAACCAACTTGCATTTCCTGAAATTATGGACGTTCCCCGTGTGTGTCACATCCTGACCTCAGCTGTGGCGGATTCATGGATGCCTTCCTGTCCAGGAAGGGGCCGAGGAAGGAAACCAACAACAGTGGGCGTATCAAAAAAAGAAAAAACAAAAGTGGGTAAATGGGCTATGGTGGGGACAGGATAGAACAAAAGGGGCCGCCGGCCTTTTCGCTTCCGCCTTTGCAAGCCTGCCTGCAACTGCATTGCAATTTGTGGTGGGGTGGGGCCAGGGCAGGACGGCAGGTAGACTGGTCGGTCACCTCGCCGGTGACATCAGGCATGAGATGAGCCAACGCCGTCGCCATTCTGCCGGGCTGTGGCCATCGCGCCTTTTCGCGCCGCGGCTGCAGATGCGGATGCGGATGACCTCCATACACACATAGTACACCCACGACCGCCGTCGCCATCGCTGGCCGGCCCCTCCCGCCTTTCCCTATTGAATGAGCCAAACCATCGAAAGCGGCCGCATTGATGAAGAAGAAGAAGAGTCTAGAAAACACTGCAACTCTCGCCGTATTTTTTTTGTGGTATCTCAAATTGTCAATGGAATGGAATGATCCAACACGCTACAATAGAACGAACGAAGCTCTGCAACTGCAAGCCAGGAAATGTGTGACACAGAAAGGTTGCAGTCGGATCATGAGCAGCAGGAACTACGAAGGCAGTGCACAGCACGTGTAGCGAATCCAAGGAGCATGCAATCCACCACACCATCATCATCATCATCCCAGCCGACGTGGCGGCCGGGAAGCATCAGCAGCTACTACTCCGCCGCCTAGTCCGCGCGCGCCATCCGGGGGAGAACGTGCAGCGCCACCACCCGCTTCCCAGGCGGCGCGGCCACCTCCCAAACGCGTGGCCGTTGCCGGGGCGCCGATGCTCCATGATCACCCCACCGTCCGGGCGCAACGTCGACCACGACCACCTTCTCGCCGCCCTGTGCCGCGACGCACACCTTACCTCCACCCGCGGCCATCTCAGCGGCACCCTTAAGCCGCTCCGACTCCACCACCGTCCGCCACCGGTCCTCAGCCCAGTCATACTTGCACAACGCCCCACGCTCCTCGTCCACCACGAACATCGTCGCCTCCTCCTCCTCCTCGCCATCTCCCCCACCACCGCCACCCGCGGCGGGGCCTTTCCAGCCGGCGAGCATCCCGGGCGGCATGTCTTCCCACCGTGCATCACGGAGATCAAACACGGCTCCTTCCTTCGCGCCACGTCCACGTAGACTGACCATGCACACTTTCCCCTTAGCGCACACGGCGTCCGCAGCGTCACGGCTGAACCGCGCGTCCCGCATGGGCGGGATCGCCTCCCAGCCCTCCGCCTCCGTGTCCCACGTGGCGCCGGACCGAGCGTCGCTGGCGTCGTACAAAGCGCCGACGCCGCCAGCGACGAACACGCGCCCACGTGCCGCGCCCGCAGCGCACCACCGGCGAGGCGCGAACGGGAACCGCGGGCCGAGTCGCCACGCGCGGGTGCACGGGTCGAACGCCACGGGGCGGGGGAGTGCTGGGGTCAGTGACCGCGTGGATCCTGCTACGAGGACTAGTCGCCCGCCTGCCGCCACGGATTGGAGTGGGAGACGGCGCGAGAGGAAGGATGGGTGCCAGAGACTCGGCGGCGCCTGCGATGACGACTGTGTTGGTGGCGATGGGACGTCGTCCCATCGCCCTGAGACGGCGTCGTAGGCCGCGAACGAGACGGTTGTTCCCGTGGTGGTGGAGTCGAGGACCGCGTAGAGCGAGAGGAACGGCGGGAAGGAAGGTGAGTAGAGGAGGCGGCGCCATGGGCGGCAGACGGCGTGGAGGAGCCGGGGTGGGAGTGGGGCTAGACAGAGCTGGGCGAGGTGGTCCGGTAGGCCCGGGAGCAGCGGCTGGTCGTCCTCCTGCTGCTCCGGCTCCGGGTTCACGTCCATGGGAGCCGGTGCCGCTTGTTGGGCTCTGCTGCGGCGGTTGAGGCCTGGCAGTAGGGGCGCTTGGGCGCGGCCATGGCGGGAGGGAGCGAGCGGTCGGTACTAGTAGTAGGCGGGCCGGAGCGTCGTCGTTGCTTGCGGTGGCACGGCGAGTGGTGTGGTATAGTATTATATGGCGGCGGCGTGCGTGTGCATGGTGTGGTGGGCGACGGCAGGTGTGGATTGGATGAGCAGCTGGCTCCTCCTCTGCTTCTCCGTCCGGATCCGGAGCGGACTCAATTGGCAATTGGTTGCCATTTTTGGGCGGAGTCAGTCCTCTTGGTCGACGCGGTCGTCGGCAGTTGCAAAGGCCGGAGGGCCATGCTGTCAGTCAGAGCCCAACTTCGCCAAGGCCACACGACGATTCTGTCCGACGCCTTTTGCCACACGATGAATGTACTGGTATGGTGTCCCGTGATAACCCGGTGGTGGAGTGGCTTACAACCCCACCGGGATTAAGAGATGCTATTAGAACTGATTGTAATCGAAGCTCTGGTTTCCCCTTAAAAAAAACAACTCTACGACTTCTAACCGAACGAGTCTCTTCATTTAACTTATCAGTCATATCAGTCATGATACACTATCTTGCTTTCATATATATCAAAACAATATAAATCGATTTGTCATCGTAGAAATTATCTGCCAAATAAAAGTGTTTGAGTAGATTTGATCATGCGGTTTGGGATTAATCTTCACTCTTGGCTTATCAGCCACTGAAACAATGTTTTCCTCTCACAGAAAAACTATCAAAAACAACATCAACTGGTTTATCAGCCAAAAAAACGGTCAAGCCGCTTACTATTAGGGTTTGAGATAGAGTGGGTCGTGATTCTAGCAAACCTTGGTTATAGTACTCGCCTCTATTTTTCAAAGCTACATATATATTTTGTATGGGGGGACGATAAAGTTGCAGTCTCATTTTTTTCTAGATAAATAAAAAAAACTAATGAAACGGTGGCGAGCCGTGTACTATGTGCTCATTGTGCACTTACGGCCTATAGCACCACAGCTACATGATTGATCATTATATGAATCACCAAAGGGGGAAAAAAAGGGCAAGGCTCGTGTGTCATGTCAAAGAACTAATCGTGCTATGATGAATGAAAAGGTAAAAAGCCCAGTTTCGGTTAGTTAGCTTTGGATCGCTGTCGTCCCGTTTTGTGCCCAAGTTTGGTCGCGAGTCGTCACACGACACGACGCACCGTGAGGTACCGGCAGGCCGGCCGAATCGGGGCACGCCAGCATGCATGCAGGTCCTCATCATCCATCGATGTGCGTCCAAATTGAATGAGCTAGCTAGAGCTGATGAGTGATGACAGCAACCGATTCACGTTGTGAATGTGAACACACACGACATAAGTAACGTACAACTTCTAGGCTGTCGTGACTGTTTTTTTTAAACATCTATTTTCAAAACAGTTTTATATATGAATATATTTTTCTTCTCCTCTCAAAAACATAAGTTAAGGTGATGCTAAAAAGATATAGTTGATCTTAGTTCTCTCTCATAAATACATGAAGTTGCTCGTGAAATTATTTTACTTAACGTGTTTTTCGAAACAACTCAGTTTCACCTGTAAAGTTAGTCATGAAGCTATTTCTCAAATAAACGGTTTCACTAGTAAAGCTGGGTTGTGCTAAGAAAAAAAACATCCATATATAAACAACACATGGATCAGCTGGGGAGGCTAACTCGCACCTTGTTTAGCTAGTTCCAAAATTCTTACAGGTATAAAGTACTGTAGCGTTTTGTTTATATTTGGTAATTATTGTCCAATTATAGAGTAAATAGACTCAAAAAATTCGTCTAGTAATTTATAGGCAAAGTATGTAATTAGTTATTTTTTTTATCTCTATTTAATACTCTATGTATGTATTTAAAGATTTGATGTGACAGAATCAGGCAAAGTTTTAGAACTTTGAGAAGAACTAAACATCGATCGGACGGACGGCCCACCATCCACTGTCGTCGTCTAGTCGATGGAAACTTGGGAAACATGCAAATGCTAATGCTGCAGCAAAAACAAAGAAGCTAGCGTAAAGCTCCAGCTCCAAAGGACAAAGAAGCACGAGGCGACTTTTTTTTGCCGTTCCAGAGCAAAAAAGTTGCACCATTGCGTTGGATGATCCAGTTGTATTGTAGTATCTTCCTCCCCTTTGCATGCACTTTTGACTTTTTTATTTTTATTTACGACTGGATTATATCAAGACATTCGATTTTTGGTCGCTTTTGGGTCTGAGATGGTTGCCACGGTACTTGAGCCACGGGATCGGACGTCGCGCGACTCGCAACAACGGCCAAGGAATCCGTCCAACAATACACACTCAAGTCGTGTGGGTGGGGAAGTCTTGTTTGAATGCGTACGTATCTATCCCAAACCACATGGTTTGGAGTAGATTAGAGTAAATATTAATTTAAATACACTCCAACATATGTGGTTTAAAAAAGATACATACACATCCAAACAAGTTCTTAACTGAGATGTTAAAATAGATTGAAGTAGAATTAAACTAAATTCTATTTCAATCTACTCGATATATATGAATTAAATTGAATAAACATGCACCCAAATAAGCTTTTACATAGGAATTCAGATGTTCTCCTATGAGTTCTTTTTTTTTGGTCCATACAGATACAGCACAAAGGCGTATGAGAACACCTTTTTGGTGATAGGAGAGTGGAAAAAAATGGAACGATAAAACTCTGCTCGGTAGAATTTATTGTGGTTTTGATTGATTTGTTGAAGTGATTTATTGTAATATATAGAAAAAACAATGCTTCATCACCGAAAAGTAAGTAATGTTAATTTTGACTAATAATTTCAAACAAATCACGGAGCGAAAAAAACATGCAGACGGCGAGAGGCAATATATTTTTAATATATAATTGTCAATATTTTAAAAACGTTGACTTCTTAGAAAACGAGAATAACATCTATTTAGGGACCTCAGTTGAGGTGTGAGGCGCACCGCGCACCACTTTGCTCCACTCCATCCGTCGCCTGGCTTTTCGGACAGCAGCAGGCCGGGAGTGGTGACTGGTGAGGGACGTCGTCGTCGCCCGGTCGATACATGGCGCAACGCAAGTGACCGGCATGCATGATAGATGCACGCAGGCGTGACCACAAAAAAGGCTAGCTTTTTCCTGCCAACAAAAAAGGCTACACTGTTGCCTTGCGCCGGCCTATAGCACTAGGACGACGCTAGCCCATCCCGTCGTCCTCGTTCCGTCGCCTCCGATCCGCCGCTGCCAACACTCATGCCCGATGCATCAACACCAAATTGATGCCTCAATGCATCGTCAGCAACTGATGCAGCATCTCGCACTCCAGTCCAGACATCACCGGCCTTTTCGGGGAGCTAGCAGCAGGTGCAGGTGACTAGCTAAGCCAAGTGATCGGCATGGGCAATTGGGCATCGGCACATGCGACGATGCAGCTCAGCCTCAGCTAGCCACTCCCTCACATACTGATAATCGATACTCCCATCCCATGCCATGCCTATCAGATTCCACATCGCAAAAAACTTATCATAAGAATTGAATTGATTTTGTAGTACCAGTTGATGAAAACGACTAAATTTTAGATCGAGTAAAACAACTAGTATAGCCCGATCCCCAGCCTCCAATTGATTTTATTTAGGTCAGCAACAACACGTACGTATATCATCGATCACTGCCCTTTTTGGCTAATTAACTAACTAACCGACGAGTACCAAGACTTGGGGGAAAGTCCACCTTGCCAGCTAGCTCTACTTGCATATAGAGTATATTGATACTTGCTGATGATAAACCAGCTGTTCTTATCTTCCAACAAGTTTCAATGTTTTAACGAGAAAGATCAGAGCTACATAGGGCGCGTATGGCAGACCGGATTTTAAAATTTTCGTAGAAACATTTGAATTAGTAGTGGAACCATTTGATTAGCTCTCGTCAGATTCTTCATAACTACATAGAACTAGTATCCCGATAAACCAGGTTTTGAATATATATGTTTCCTTGGATTAGTAGAAAAACAAGAATCTGTTCTAATAAACGATTCTCCCAAAAATGTTTGTCTCTGTGTGGTGTTTGACAACAATTCTAGTGATTATATTGTGCACTAAGAATATGAAATGTTTCTCGCCCCCAAATGAACAAAGCAGAAATTTGATGTTTTCTCCCTAATTTTTTTTTACAACCATGCTTCTTGGGCGCGAACAGAAAAAATACTACAGATATTAGCCATTTATATTTGCTTCACAACATACGTGTATATATAGCTAGCGGCAATGCCAAAACATGGTGGTAACGTTTTCTACACTGATCAAATCATGGTGGTAACGTTTTCTTCATCCCAAAATTATAAGTCCAACAATCTTAATTATTAGAGTCAAACATCTCAAATCTAATAAAATCTATATGATAATATAATATCATTTATGATGTCAACTAAATATCATTAGATTCTTCATCAATTATATTTTGATAGTATACTTATTTGATATCGTAATTTGTTATAATTTTCTCTACAATGTTATTAAAAAACTTAAGATGTTTTGACTCTTCAAAATTTATAGAATGGCTTATAATTTAGTACGAACGGAGTATATAGCAGTAGCCACTAGTATCATGCATATCTAATATCTCCTCACCACAAATAATATATATACTACAAACATATGAGACAACAAGGTATAGTAGGCTCTCGCTGGCCATTCCCACACAGCAGAAGAATCCATGATGCCGATATGGTGATTTCGGGGACCATGTATATATATATGAAACAGTACATGAGCAGTGACCTCATATGGGGATGGGAGGGTACATGCACACCATATTAAGAAAGAAACAGACTAGCTGGGGCAGATTATTATTATGATATTGTTGTTATTATTATACTCCGTAGATACATATCCCAATATGTACACATACTACTAGTATAAAATACAAGGGAAGTATAGTACAAGTACAGCTGCTAAGCCTAATAATTAAACAGATCTCACCATCCCGGCCGCCCGCCGCTGTTGTGTTGTGTACCTCCACAGAACATGCCAAGAACTGCCTTTTCGATCGCCCACCACATGTCAACGTACGAGTCCCAATACTTCTACTTTTATTTTTTCATAAATAAACCTAAGATATCTCTTTGGAAAACGAGATGTGGAGTATATTTTTTTTTTCAGAGAGTAATAAGCAGCCATAGCATATTAAAAAAAACAATAGCATATTATTTCTCGGATATGGTCGACGTACGTCAGGGCTCCTGGACCGCACCCTGATCAATCAATCAATCAATTGAATAATAATAACAACAATTTCTGATTTCCGAATGGTAACGTAGCAATGAATGGTCAAGCTCAAACTTTCCGGCTCATTGCATTGCCTGCATGCCGTCGACTTTTCATCCACTCGATCGATAGGTTGACCATCAACGTACGACTCAGCTTCAGGGGCGGGTACGGGGTACGGATTCGGCTGAGAATATCATCGAGATCGATCAGCTTCACTGGATAAAGGAGATTTTTCCAAAAAAAAATCCTAATAAATCAATATTACGGCTGTTTTAGATTATAGATACGTATATTATTTAGGATTTGTTAAATTATATGTATTTTGGTGTGAAACAAAAGCTATCAACTTTAAAAACTAAAACAAACTATAATTTTAAGAAAACTGATGAATTAATTTATAAAATTTATCAGGATGGATTATATATATAAAGTTACCTCAAGATCATCGATAGGCCAAGCAACTGTGTGTAGACATATCGACGATTTGACAGTTGAGGTCAACCAACGCCTGCCTAAGAGCTGAGCAAATATATATGCATCTGCGATAATCCAGGCACTAATTAGCTGTCACACGAAAACGATCACTGCCAGTACTACCTATCTCTGTCTCAAAAAAGACATAATTTTCGGTTTCGGTTGAATCGAACTATGAATAAATTTATATAAAGTATTATTATTTAATATCCATGACTATAAGTACATATACCATACCTCTGTCAAATCTTTTTGCCAATGATTAAATCTATTATTTGATTAATCGAGTGATATTTACTTGATATCATCGATGCTGATTATTTCTATATAAAGTTAGGCAAACCTAAAAACATTTTTTTTGAATTCTTAAAAAGGGGGAATTGAAAACATTTTAAGATAGAGGGAGTAGTAGTTATAATTTTCACATTTTGAGAAATCAAACAATTTTAGGTTTGACTAAATCTGTATGAAAATTATTGATTTCTATGGTGTAAAATGAGTATTGTTGATTGATTATGAAATATATTTACATAATGAAATCATTAAGAGATAAACAATAATATTATTCTTTATAAATTTAGTCCAACTTAACAAAGTTTGATTCTATAAACTTAGTCAAACTTAGCTTAAAATCTAGAATTATATAAGTTGATGATTTCAACCAATTCAATAGTATTATATGATAGAGAATAAACTAAAGTATCATTGATATATTCAAAAGTACAGAGTCATTATTTTATTTACGAAACGGATAGAGTATTGTACTATTAGTTGACATTTAGGAGAACGACATGGTCTTCAAAGCGTAACTTTAACTACTTATATTTTGAAAAATATTTATTAAAATATAATATATGTATACTTTTATGAAAATATTTTTCAAGACAAATCTATTGAAAGATTTTCATTTTTCAAACTTATTAATTTAAAAATTATTTATAATTTATATTTACAATGTTTGACTCAAATATTTTCCAAAACATCAACTAGTATAGGTATGGAAGGAGTATATAGCAAGAGATCTCAAATTTCTAGCTCTGAATAAATTAAATTCCAAAAGGATGCGAGGTCCAGCGCCTACATTAATTTCTTATAAAGGCTACTGCAACCGCAATAAATATTCAAGTGCTACCTCCACCAGTACATCACCTGCCGGCCTGGCCATTTCTTTATGGCTCTCTGCTCTGCAAGTCGGCCATTAAACTACTCTAGCTATTAGCAGAGCATGATGCATGATACATGCTCCAAACATACAATACGATGCCTGGCCCTTTCAAAGAGATATAAGCACAATAAGAATTATTAAGAAGAGAAGAGACAGATTGGTGGGTGATACGCTTGCGAACAAAGTTAACCTTTTTGCTCCCCCTCACGTTGGCCGGCACCTGTCTATCATCATTATTTACATTGTCTATTCTCAATTTATTTATCATGTCTCAGTGTCATGTGACCTACCATCTACCAAGTAGCATCATACTTTTTCCTTAAAAAGATTAAAACAGTCTTACAGGCTATAGCCCACAATTAAACTATCTAAGGCTCTTTTTCCCCTCTATTCGTTAGCATAGGTTGAATAGTATTTTTCAATGAACGAACAATGTTGTCTTCTCACGAATCATCGTAAGCATCCAGCATAAGCTGAATTTCATCGAAGCAACAAAGTTAGGCCTCCTTTGGTTCATAGGAAAAATGGAGGAAAAACATAGGATTGAGAATCCTATAGAAATTGTTACTATTCATGCCTTTGGTTCATAGGAATGGAGCATAGGAATAGTGTATGAATTTTTCCTTTGCATGTTGTTTTGGAGGAAAACTACAGGAACTTTAGCATCCACTCAAACCTCTAGGTAAAAATCCTACGTTTTTCCTATGGCTCATCCAAATGGCCAAATTCCTGTGTTTCCAATCCTCTGTTTTGCAATTGTATTCCTGTGCAATTCCTGTATTTTGCCTATTCCCGTGGTTTTGCTTTCCTGTGTTCCAAAGGGACCTTATAAAAATATTTGTGTTATGTTAAATAAATATCATAAGATTCGTATGAAATATACTTTTTATATTATACCTATTATTCATTGTCATAAATATGCTATTATTTTTGTATTATTGTTATTAAAACCCCGGTACTCCACGCTCGGTCGAAAAGTAGGGACGTTTCTGCGGACGGAGTTATGTGGTGATGATGACAGCAGACAATTGGAGATAGATGTTTATTGTGCATGGGTGTGCAGATCCGCACATGCTAGCCTTAAATTTGCCGTCAGCAGCAAAAAGGTGTCCTCCGTCGGCAACCCTACCTTCCGATGACAATTTCAATCGTCTCCTCCTCCTCTCACACTCAAGCAAAACCAGGTGCACTCTTCGTTAAAAACAAATCGATATTTAAAAATCTACTTGTAATAACTATTAAAAAATTTAATATTTATTATATCAAATAAGTATATTTACATTAGTCGCTGACTCAGTTAAAATCTAAAACTAGCCTTTTTACTTTACGAAATACTATTGAACACTTGAGTGTTAGAACATTCAATTCCTCTTCTTCTCCATCTCCTTTTTTTCTTTTTTGCGCTTCTTCTTCTCCGGCAAATTTAGAAAATATTTTTTGAGAGATAGACTGGCCAGACGGTAGGGTGAAGAGAGATGGCAAAGGCGATTGGGCCAACTTAGAGCAAGAACGACCATGGTTGTCGCGGGCAGGGTAGAATCTCCTTAGAGCTCCAGAAGTTCTAATGAGACCCTACCGCGCGTGGCAGCATGTCCATAAGAGGAAGATGAGGCTAAAAATTCTGAGCGTATACACTCAAGTACTCCCTCCGTTTCTAAATAATTATTTTTTTCACTTCGCGAGAAATAATTTGGATTAATTTTATATAAAAAACTATTAATATTTATGATACATAATTGATATCATTAGATATATTTTTTGATCTAGTTTTTTAATAAATTTATTTAGAGACATAAATATTATATCTATTTTATATAAATCTAGTTAAAGTTGAAGCATGAAAATCTAAAACGATACTTGATAAGGAACGAATGGAGTATTGCGTAGAGAGAAATCCTTTTCTTATGGACCAAGCTGTGCACTCAACTGTCCAACCAAGCAAAGACGAAAAGTTAGCTTTTGGCCTTTACGAGCCCCCGGGAGCCGCGACGGCAAAGTACAAAGACGCCCTCACATCCACCATGTGGGCCATGTGGTTGTCCATCCATCACGTGCCAACGATTGCGATTGGATCGGGACCACCGACCAAATCTCCAACTTTTGTGTTGCGTGACAGTCCAGTCCAGTCCAGTCCAGTACAGGAATCATCACTTTTTTGGAAGGCTGGGCCGGCGCTGGTCGTGTCACTTCTTCACAGCCAGGCCCGGGTGCAAGGGAGAGGGAGTTCCATGGGCCTTAGCTGCCGCAGCCTGCTTCGCTGGGCTGCTTCTGTGCCTTCTCTATTCTCACGAGGGCCGGGGCTGAGAACGACGCCGTCCGCCGTAGACACGCCACCACGGCAGCTGCCATGAAACACAAATCAACACAGCCATGTATTGTATCTACTCGGCTACTCCACGCGTTTCCAACGGCTACCCGGCCGGACAACGGGACAAGGAAGAAAAGGCTCAGTTCATCCATGATTGATTGATGATGATGATGATGCTGCTGCTAATATATAGTACAGTACTGTAACCAACAATGGTGTTGTGTTCTCGTAGGAAGGGAAGCAAGGGAACGAGCTCGAGTGCACTGGCTGGCTACATCTACTGCTGCCCCGGCGCCGTCGCCGGCGGCCGGAGGGACGAGAGGACGACGTCCTGGAGGGCGCTGTCCTTCTGCATGGCCGCCTTGAACTCGTCGAAGCTCACCTTGCCGTCGCCGTTGGCGTCCATCTCGTCGAACACCTCGTCCAGCTTCCCGGGCTCCGTGATGTCGCCCGGCAGGCACTCCTCGGGCAGCGCCTGCAACACCAAGCAAAGCATAGCAACCTCATCACAACATGTCATACAGCAAGGAAGGAAGGACGCGTGGGCAGCTTCTTACTCGCAGCATCGATGCCAGCTCGTCCTTGCTGATGCACCCCGACCGATCGGCGTCGTACATCTGACACGTCAATTTTTTTTTCAGTCAGTCATTCAGTAAGACGTCAGTCGAGACACAGAATGACAGTGATTGTTGCTTGGTAATTGGTATATGCAAAAAGAAAGAAAGAAACGTGCACCAATTCAATTCTCATGATCTCATCACCTGGAAGCAGAGCCGGAGGGCGTCGTCGCCGCGGGAGTTGCGGAGGCTGGACAGCCCGCACAGAATCTCCCTCATGTCCACCGTGCCATCGCGGTTGTTGTCGAACAGGTCGAACACGCGCGGCGCCAGAGGGACCAGCGACTCCAGCTTCATCGCCTTCAGCACCTGCTCGAACTCGGACAGCGTCGCGTTCTCGCCGTCCGCGCATCTGCATATGCACCACCCGATCCACCAAACCTCATTGTTATTCACTGCACTCAGCATATCATATCAGGTGTCCTTTTTTCAGTGAAAAGGTTGCAGAACTAGCTATACTATATGCAAGATTTCTTTTTATTTCTTTTTTCTTTTTTTGCCAGCAGCAACTGCTTGCTGCTGTACACTGAAATTTCTCAGGCACTATATGCTAGATGCGACAGCTTCTGAATGAATGATCATAAACATGGACGCAAGACACGTTTTGAACAGCTCATAGTCTTCACCTCAACCTCATCTTACTGCTAAATGAGAATTCTAGAATCATCAAAACTCAAGTACCAAACAAAGGCACTAAGTAAGGGGATCAAATTCCTTATATACTCACATTCGTGCGAAATGAGCCCGCAGGTTGTCGAGCTCCTCCGAGCTCAGGTCATGTCTTCCTAAAAGGTTCCTCAGCCTTTTCGTCCTCAACAACACCTTGCTGCTGAGGACGCTTGCGATCGCCGCTGCCCGCAGTTTCCTTCTAGCATTGAACCTCTGAAGCTTTGATACGACTTCTGCGTCGATGAGGTCTTGCTTTGCGCAGTCCCCAATCACCCAAGGATGCCCCAGAAGCTGGTCCAAATGATGCAAGACAAGAAGGTCCATGACTTTAATAAGCACAGTTGTATGTAATTCAGATTGGCTGATATTGCAATATGGATGGAGGAGAAAAAAGGAGCATGAGACAGACATCACTTGATGTTGGCCTCTTGTAAGGCTCAACAGAAAGAAGACTGGAAATCAATTCTTTGGCTGACGAAGATATTGTTTTCCATGTATGATCCTGGAAACTGAATTCTCCCTGAAAGGAGAATGGAGATAACATGTTATTAGAGCAAAACCTCCTTATTTAGAGAGCAATTTATAACAATTGATGCCATCTTTGTTGAAGCATGTAAAAGTAAGCTGTTAAGAGTACACCATCATATAATTTAAAGACAGTTCTTGATTTTGGAAACATCAATTCCTCAAGAAAAGGGTTCAATTTTGAGAGGTTGGGCAAGACTTATTCTGACCTTACGTCCATGTTACCTTACTTTTTTGTATTTCTCTAAGGTGCTTCCAATATCTACATGAATTGAAACCAATATCTACAAAGTGCTTCCCATTTCATTATTAGATTATTTTCCAATTCCTCTCAAGTCAAACCAAACAGGACCTAAGTGATTTGGTTGGACATAGCAAGGCTTGTATCCAAAACATTTTTACACTCAAGCTAACAGGAAGGTCTGTTTAGGTGCTAGTACTTTGACACCTCTAGGGAAATCGGCCTTTAAAACTGAATGACCGATAGGACAAATCAAATATGGCTGGCAACAGCTACCGCAAGAAGGTAGTTCTTTACCATTGATTGCGAGGCCTGCTTCCATGCTATTCCATGCTATCAAATGATTGCTCCAAAATCTCTTACCTAGGCCCATCTAGGTTCTCTTCTTTAAAATCTAATTTAGGTTGAAAGAGCATATATCATCAAGACCAGAAGTGAATATAAATCTGAACTGCACTAGATTCATGAATATGACATCTGACATGTACTATCAAATGATTATAGTTTTGTTAATATAAGAAACTTGTTTTTATAAAATTTAATTTGGCTCCCATTTCCACTACAAATGAGACAACGTGTTTCTTGTTGTAAGCGTAGGTTGTAGGGATGCTCAAATGGTGAACACATGAAACATGAAAAGTCAGGATAATTCAGAACAGCTCTGAACTCAAATAGAGCAACAAGATGTCCAGAGACTAGCCACAGCAAGACTTACTTGCAGTATCCTTTGCTGCTTTTCTCGATTAGTTGCTGCATGAAATGGCGGGCATCTGCAATCACACCAAGTGAAATTCATCAGGATATAAACATGAAACCAATCCACAATCACAAGGAAGGTTGATCAAACATACCCGGATAATAAGATATATAGAATTACACCAACAGACCACATATCACTTGCAGCTGAAACATCTTGCCTGGAGAGAGCTTCTGGCGAAACATAATCTATCGATCCGAACAGAGTCACAATTGGGTCGCTGAAATCTTCAACAGAACTTAGACCAAAATCCATGATCTTCAACGTGGAATCTTCATTCTTGTCAGAGAAAAGGCAGTTCTCTGGCTTCAAGTCCCTGTGTATGATGTTTGCCTTATGAAGAGCCTCCAAACCCCTAGCAATCTGACGAATGACAGCTGCTGCATCGAACTCCGAGTACCGGTCACGCCCCACTATCCTATCAAACAGTTCACCACCAGAGCACAGCTCCAGGATCAGGTGCACGCCATGCACATCCTCATACACGTCATGGAGGCCTATGACGTTGGGATGTGGCGCGACGTTCTCAACTATCCTCCTCATGACAAGAATCTCGTTGGTGAGCAAGGCGTCAGAGATGGATACCTGCTTCCACATCGGAAGGCCACCCTTTGACCCTTGCTGCATCCCGTTCATGGCCGGTCCAAGCCTCCGCAAGGTCTTTATGGCGACCTGCGTCTTCCCCTCCGACTTGCTCACTCCCCTCCTCACTATCGAGAACCCGCCTCGGCCAAGGACATCCACAACTTCATAGTCATCGGATAGCTTTCTGCTCTCGGTGTTGGACATTGCCTGGCAAGTTTATGCAAGAAACTGAATACTGGTATCAGATGCTAATTGAGAGGCCACAAGAACTGGAAAGCTGGCAGTAAGGCGGCAAACAGTCAGTGTGTTTGTACAAGGAAAAACTAGAGCAGTAAGTGCAGGATGAACAGAAAAGAAACCATGTGTTTCTGTGGAACAAGAAGGAAGATTGGGAAACAACAGGGCAGAAACTGGGAGCAGTATAGTAGTTGGTAGTAGAAAGGGACGTACCATATATTGTATAAGTAGCTTGTTCTATGATCAATGTAGGAGCAAACTGAGAGAGTCGAGTAGAGGGCTTATAAATAGAGTAGTGTGGGGGTAGTGAACACGGTGACGGTAGAAGAAAGTGACATGTGCAACAACCAACACAATGGAATAAACTCATTAAGGATTTGTTTTGTGCTGATGACAAGATGACAAGAATTTTAAAAATGGGTGGTTTGAAGTGGGGGACAGGCTACAAAGGTTTTTGTTGACCTGGTTGCTGCTTTGAACTGGTCTTCACTCGGCGAGGCTAAAATTTTGTGGGTTTCATGGCTTTTAAACAGAGATATAAGCATAAACGCCATGTCTACCTTTTGTTTAAAGAAACAACGCATGTTTTCATACTCGCTTAAAGAATTGAAGCAGCACAAGCATACCTGACAAGGAAGATCAGCAAGCACAAACTGGAGCAGGTCGTCGTCAAGGTTGCCTCTGCCGCCCTGCAGGTGGGAGAGCTGGCGTAATGCAAAATTGGAAATGAAGAGAATAGCAGAGGGATGCCTGCTGTACCTCGGATTTGTGTTCCTCACTTCCCAGGTTTGTCTCAGGGATGGTTGCTTTGTTAATGGAAGAGTGGGTTGCTGACTTCCTGCCTCAGTAGTTATATACGTACAGGGACACACAGGTCCCTCTCAGTGTCTCAGAATTATTATTAATTTTAAATCACACAAACCTCGACGCGGTATATACACCATTAAAAATCATTCATTCCATTCAGCTCACATGCATACACAACTGTTTGTACATTGCTTCAGCCTCGCGTCACTACAACCCAGTTCAGGTTTCTTACAAGTCACAATGGAACTGTGGCCACAAGTTACAAGCATACAAGTAATAACCATGGGTAAAGGAAAATACAGCAGGGACACTCTGCTTCTAGTCGAGTGGTTAGCAGGGACACAATGGCTGTTGTGTAAGGTTTTAGTCCGCTAAGCCAGTACCTCTTTCCATGCTGTTCCTGATCTCAAGCTGCTGCATAAGGTTTTAGTCCGGCAAGGCAGTACCTCTTTCCAGGTTGTTCTTGATCTCGAGAGTGTACTTGCCAAAGGCGCGCTCAATCTTCTTGTTGAAGTGCTCATTCCGGTCATTGATTGAGTCAATGTCCTTGTCTTCATTGAATTTGCGCCTCCTGCTGAACGATTTCCGCTTCTCGTCCCGCTCTCTGAGTTCCTTGACCATCTTGTCAATGTTTTCTTCTGGTACATTGGACACCTGTGCAAGGCAAAACACAGAGCAATCAGTTGAGGACTCATTTCCATAAGGACATTCAAGGATTTGTTGCTGTGATTGCTGTGATGCGACTGCATGATAGCAGCAGAACAGCAGTACCTTCCCATACTGGAGACTTGAAGCATCACGGTAGAATTCGGGATCAGCTTCTTTTGCTTTATTGTAAGCCTCCATGTCGACTTCTATATTCTTGGTCCTCTTTTTGTATGCATCATACAACGTCTTTTGATTGAAAACTGAAAGCATAAGCACGAATTCTCAGATGCAACTCAAACACTCAAATAAATAAAGGCACATATCGACTATAATATGTATGACATGCTGAGTAAATGGAAAAAATGGAACAGTGTTTAATCATACCCTCTGACTTAAAAAAAAGGCATAGAAGATATCCCTATGGGCTATGGCAACAATTGTACTATGATTTAACACTGTTGTTGCTAGTATTGAATGCATATTATTATGTAGCATGACATGTTTGCTATCTATACATAGCATCAACATAATAACAAACATTTTAACAAATTGTATATAACACCCCGATATCTCCCCCATACATTCACAACCTAGCTTACTTTTCTGGTTCATACTACACATATGCAGGATGACTGAGATAATTATTCAATATGCCTTGCCAAGAAACTACTATACTACTATAATAATAAAGTTATGTTCCACAAGGATTGACTTCTTTCTATTTGGCTATGCTCTTATAAGATGAATAACAGAGCGAATGGAGCAGGAGTTCATCAAATACTAAGCAACACGCAACATAGAAGCCATCCAGTAAAGATCGTCAATGTATGTATTTTCTGCTACCTCATCAACAAAACAGTGTTTTCTACAAATCTGATATCTGTGGACGTTAGAGGAGTGAGCTCACTCACCATCCCACCCATATGGAGCAGGTTCCTTCTCCCATTTCTTGTACTTGGCTTCTGCCGTCTCTTGCGTATCAAGCATGTATGCCTTGGACATATCAAGCCCATTCGAGTCCAGCAGCTTCCCGATCTTCTTCTTCCTGTCGTCTAGCCACTTCTGCTTAGAAACACCTCGGCTCTCTCCACGAGGCTCCATCCTTTTCTTCTCGGCAACCATTGCCTGCTGATTCGCTTTCCGCGCTTCGTTCTGAAGTGGAACGTCAGACATCAACAAGACAAATGAATGAATATACTAAACAGCGTGGTGGCAACAGCCCTGACGCAGTAGGTAAATGACACGTGAAATCAGCAATTCGCCGTATGCCCATACCATCTTAAGCCGCAGATCGAACAGCTTCTTCTGCTTTTCCGTCATCTGCGGGTAGCCATCATCCGCGCCTGCACCCTCATGCTCGTCAGCATCGTTATCTTCAGCTCGCTGCTGCTCCACGGCATCGGACGTGCCGGCGGCGGTGGCCACATCAGCTGGTGGCTGTCGCTCCCCACGCTCAAGCCCTAACGAGAACATCAACCAAGCACACGATAAGCAGCCAGCAACGCTCATATTTTTTTTAATAAATAGTATATAGATAGTAGGGCTTCACGACGAATCAAAATAACAGGAAAGGAACCACCCGCACGCACCGGATTTGGCGTCGGCGATGCGCCTGAAGCAGTATTCGGAGCACTCGTGGTAAGGGTTGGAGGCGTTGATGCAGTCCGGGTGGACGGTGCGTTGCTCGGGCGGGCGCTTCGACGCGTCGGGTAGCTCGTCGTCGAGGCGCTGCCTGGCCTCGGCGATCTTGCGGAGGCAGTAATCGGAGCACTCGTGGTACGGGTTGGACGAGTTGATGCACTCCGGCCGCGATTTACTCCCCTCCGCCGCTGGCCCCGCCACCATGCCCTCCCTCCCCATCGACGAGCCCGGATCTACGGAACGGAACGGAACCCTAGGTTGCCTTGGATCGATTCCGTCTGAGATTGGGGAACTGAACTCGGGCTGGGGGCAAGGGGAGACGAAGACGACAGGAGACGAGGCGGCGGGCGAGTCCGTCTAGGGATAGGATCAAAGTGGCGCGGGCCTACTCGGCCCGCTCCGCAAAAACAAGTATTGGTGGGCTCAAGTGGCAGCCTCCAATCAAATCTTGTCGTGGGCTTTAAAGGACATTGATGCATGCAAGGCCCACTAAACACTAGCACAGGCCCGTTTCTGACCACCAAACCTGCAGTCGCCCCGCTGCGGCGCCGCCTCCGGCCAGAAGCGGCGAGATCCTCGCTTCCTTTTTCCCCGCCTCGGCTGCAGCTCCGTTAACGAATCCACCGGCTGGCTCAACACCTCCTACGACGCCAAACCCGGAAAGCGCGAGTGGTGGCGGCGGCAGGGGCAAATCGCGCACCGGCAAAGCGCAGCGGCAGGCCGCAACTCGCAGGGGAAGGCGCCAAGCAGCAGCAGCGAGGCGTGAGTCAGTCCGAGCCTCTAGTTCTCTGCTTCTCTAGTGGTGTAAGTTTAAATTCATATTCAATTTGTTATGGAATAGGAATAGCAATTTGTGAATCGCTTAGCGCCTTACCTTGAGACTTAAGTTGCCTCTAAATTACTAGTCTCCTGATTTAACTTATGCTCTTATTCTGAAAATATATGAAATCATCCTCAATTTTGTGCTATGTATTTCCTACTTATATTGTGCAATTTCAAGTATGCATCACTATACATGCCAAACATTAGCTTTTTGGTTGTGATGAAAAAAAATTGGTGTCCCCATACATTTTGAATACCCAGCCCAAAATCCCTTATATAGATCTGCCGTCCTTTCAGAAATAATTTTGCAATCATTCAGTTAGTGTGTCTGCTTCATTTCTTATTTGGTTAGTTTTTTTTTTCTGTACTTGGACCAATGCAGGGAGTTCAGGAGTTCTGTGTCTAGATTCTTAAATCTGAATAAACAAGTTGAATATGTTCACTGCAATGCAAACATATAGGTGGTCAGCTGCCACCTATCTCCATGCACCGCCTGGCTCAACACTGCCAAGGTCCAAATTGCTGCGCTGCATCACCTGCTCTTCTCGTGATATCTGATTACTGCTTTGTGCTAGCAACTGATGTTGTTCGGGGACTGGTATTTGGTCCTCTTAATAGGTTTTTGTGTCAGATGGATATATGCTCATACAATTTAAGGATCCACTATGAGCAGCTTACACATTTGTCTGTCTTCATGCTTCCTTTTCCCCTTTTTTTAGTGTTCATCTATTAATAGGTTTGGAGACTGCATAATTTTTTGTTGGGATAAACTTAGTACTCGACCAGAGCATCTTATCCCTGGATATGAGTGCCTTTTAAAGGGATATCCAATAAACAAATTTTGAACACCTTAATTTCTTATTCTGGGATATGTAGGCCTTAAGGTTTTTAGAGGGGATCCAAACAGGCCCATACTTTCTTTGCTGTAGTTTCTTTAGTTGAATTATTTCACACATATTCAAATGGATGTGCACTACCCATGGTGTTCAATATCCCACATTAATATCGAATTGAGTGTGATAACTGATGACAATTACCAGACATTGCTTCTTGATTTGGCAACAGCTTGGCTTCTGTCAGCCATTCCCACTTTGCCCCTACTCTTAATGTGCAGTGTCATTCTCTCAAGCATAGCTTCTAGATGATTGATTTTTTACATTACTGCCTTCCCTAGTCCCCACTCCCTCCCCAAATTCTTTTTTATATTGGAAAATGGGATTTAGGCAATAAGATGTTGCTTCGGTTACTTACGTTTCTTCGAAGTATTGACTGGTCTTTCATCTGGATGCAGGAGCACTGCAGTAAAGGAAGTGTGTAGTCACCATGGTCCATTTCAAGAATAGGTACATGGTGGTGGAGGTCTTTATAGATGCAAGTAGAGGTGAACAGGATCCTGTAATCCTCACCCAATTTAATATAACAAAAGTTATAAGAGACAGCATTCAGCTCAACTTTGGGGTGTGTGGCCTAGCTGGATCTCTTGGATCATTGCAAGGTACTGCTAGCAATTACTTCTGAAACCTTTTCAATTTTATTCATTGTTTGCTTTACTGTGTTTACTCAGGCCCGGTCCTGTCAATTTATGGACCTGGAGCGAGTCCAGAAAAGTCAGCCCTTCATTACAATTATATATATATATATGAGGACGCTAGAAATTTATAAAATAGTAAATACCCTAGAACTACATTCAATTCAACGCTAAAATAAAAAACGAGTTAGGAAATTATGAAGTTTTTTTTTGCATGGGAAACAGAGATAATGTGTATTCATTGCCCTTGCTGAACTATTAGGCATTCCCCAATCCCAAATTAGAATTCACAAGACAGAGGAGTCTTGTATTATAAAGGGCAAAGTCGATTAGGCAAATTAAACACTGATTAATAAACAATTAATAAAGGGGCTTACCTGAACATGTCTGCACGTGAGAACGAAGCCGGACACGAAGGCGCAGCCGCGCAGCAATGAAACTGACGGACTCTACTTGAATACTTCACACGCTCCTAGTATATTTCCTATGGGCCATGGGATTGGGATTGGGCCCCTTGGCTTCGAGGGCCCAGTTCCCAGGCACAGCTCGCACCCCCCAGGGCCGGCGCTGTGTTTACTACTGGCTTCTTAATTTTATAAAAGTACTTATAAGCTCTGCAAATTTTCAGTGAAGTATGTTAATCCTGTAACAAAGCTCTGCATTGTCCGCATGTCACGTGAAGACCACCAGAAAGTTTGGGCTGCTATGACAATGGTGAGGTGCATTGGGAAGATCCCTGTTTCATTCAACTTGCTCGACATGAGTGGTAAGTGGCTCAGACTCTGGATGATGATACAAGACATATTAGTTGCATTGCCATTTTACTTGGTTGTTTTCCAACAAACTAACACTTGATTTGGTGCACCCTGAACCTTCCAAAAATATCTTAATTGATTTTGTCTTCTCACTAAAGTAGTAATTTGACAGATAGGATTTGATTTAGAAAGGATTCAATATGCCCATCAAACATCATTGTCAAGGTTAACAAGCGTGAATAATCTTCATGTAGCCTGCTGTGTGTTTCATCTGAGTAATTTACTAAACTTTCTGTGCAACATTTTTGCCATCTATGATGACGGTGCATAGGAGGTACATCTATAGAAAGCTATAGATTTGTCACTCAAGTCCATTCTGTTTTCCTCATACATTTTTTACCTTTTCGGTACTACATTTCTCCTTCAGAACTCAAAATATAGTTCTGTCAGTTATTTTCCTGCTTAAAGTATTGCTACATGTCAATTTTGATGGCTAGCTTCATATTATATAATATAAGCATTTTTGCCATATTGTAGCTCTAATAATTTGTAGTCCTTAAGAAAATGGTCACACTTTTTTTTTTGGCCGAACTGCCAATAGTTGATCCCATCAATCATCATCGCATTCACTTTTTTTTTCCTAGGAAGCATCAGGGCTTGCAAGAAAGCTGCACTGGAGTGTGATGAAGCGAAATTTGAACAATACAAGGTGTCTGCTGGTGATCGTATCACGGCAGAGATCATCCAGTCCGTAGAAAGCTGCTTTGATAAGATTAGAGGATTAGAGAGCTAGCAAAAAATTTCTATCTCCTCTCCTGCTTTTGTTTCGTTATTGTCTCTGTCCCTGGATGAAATGGAAAGGATGAAACGGCACATTATTCATTTATTCAGCCATCTTGCATTGAGCGCGCACCTGTATGGTCTGAAGAGGGAGGAACTTATGGCCGATATTTGATATTCATTTGGTCGGGAAATGAGGTGCTTCATTCTTTTGTCTCGTATATATTTTATTTCCAGTATACGGCAGGTGTTTCATTTTTGTTAGTAGTTTAGCTTAGTCATGGACGGCTATATAAAACAGAATCGACGACCATGCGTACGTCCCATGCCTCAGAACATAACAATCTCAGGGTCACTATCGTCGATCATCACAACAGGCCATCTCTCACATCCACAACAAGCCAGTTTCGATGATGACTTTGGACTTTGGCACTACAAGGCCGGGCGGCAAGCTCCGCCGTCCTGGTATGCCCCTTGCAAGACGTCGATCGATTTGTTCATGCATCATAAGTTCATAACCACATGCGTGAATAAAAAAAATGATTCATGGCTATATAAATATAAAAATAATAATTTATGATTATGAGCAAACCGATACACATCTAGTTTTCCACTAGTGACATAGAAAAAATAATAATAATATTTGTATGTTTAAATAAATTTATCATAAAAGTAACATGCTCTACATCATAAATATTAGTATATTTTTATATAAATTTGTTCAAACTTTTTAAAAAATGACTCCTCAAAAAATAAAATGTGCGTTTATTTTAAGACGGAGAGTTTAAAAATTTATACATAACATTAAAGAAAAAAAAAGTCCTCGCTCACTTTTTTTTTTGAGATGGAACATGTATTCATCTTAGTGCAATTGCACCGGCCCTTTTACAAACAGGACTCCAAAAAAAAGAAAAATTACAGAGAAGTTCATAACTCCTGTTCATCTTCCTCAAAGCCTTCAGAGATTCATTCGTCACCGCCATCAAAGCCGCATACCAATCGTCGTCGGGCACCAGAGCCAAACTCCACAGGGTGGAGGCCGCAGAGGAGGACTTACTTCTGAGCGAATCAGCCGACGTTGCCTCCCAGGCGCATCGGCCAACTCCTGTACCCACGACGCATCCTTCGATTCCATCGCCGGCAACCCGAGCATAGCTCAGGTTTCCACCAAAGAACATATTCCTCGAGATTAACAGGGTCAACAGCATCATCATCTGAAGAAGACAACGATGCGTCGGCCCTCAATTCCACGAGAGGTCTCCCCAGCCTCTCCGTTGACGTCGGAGTAGATCGCCATCGGAGAACGGAAGAGACTGGAAGAAATTATTCCGCTGCGCCGCCGCCGCTTCCGCATCGCCTGCGTCGCCAGGAAGAACAAGCTGCGAAGAAGCCACACTCCTCCGGCAAAACAAAACTCCGCCGCCGAAAATCGACGGCGAGCAAACCCTAGACCTAGACTCGACTCAGACTCTAGTAAAAACAGTAGATCGACTCAAAACGATGGACCCCCGTTCCTCCTCTCCACCGGCAGGAGGCCGGAGGTGGAAGGAACGGGGGTCAGGCGGCGGCGGCGGCGGCGACGGCCTGGCGCTGGCGCCCTCGCTCACTTTGACTCCGTCTCATTGGTATGCCATCTCTCTTTCATTTTTGGGTACAACCTCTCTCACTTTCAGCCTTTTTATTTTGAGTTTGAAGTTTCAAATCCTTCATTCACATCGCGATGTAGCAGGCGTGTGGCTTGCCTTCAACTTTTCCTTAAAGTCGTATGTGCACACCAATCTAAGTCAAGTCAAACCTCTCATGTTAATTTTCTATATGGAGTTCATCATTCATCGCACTAATTAACCTTTATTATGGGTCTTCAAATTTATTTGAGATAAGGTTCAGCCAATAATCTCAAAAAACTAAATAAAGATAAGGTTCAGCCATTCCCAGTTAAATCCAACAAAAATTGACTCTCGTTAGAGCATTAATAAATGAAAATAATTCGGCATTAGTTCCTCGGAAATTCTATGGATAGGGATAAAAGAAGAACAAATATATTGTACTACATATGTGTGGTCCTATTCGTCTTTCCCCTCGCAAAGGGTACGCTTAAAGGACAAAAATAGAATAAAGAGTTCCTGATAGCAATTTCCTTAACAAGTGAATATGAACAAACCGCTAGACCGGAATCTAAAGAAAGTAATGTTTGATCATTTCCATCAATTATTTAAATTCTTATTATGATTTCTTTTATGAGGAAAAAGGTACAGTGATTTAGAATCTCTTGTTACTAATAACCATATATACAGACTTTAGTGTTCCAAATCATAGTGCTAGCAAGTTGTTATTTCTTCTGTTGGATTTATTTATAGGTCAGCCCTATTTATTTATTCAATAAATCAATAAGCTCTATGAGTATGTAATTATGTATATTATTATTTGTACCAGATTGGAAGTCCAAGAGACATTGACTTACCTTAAAAGATGGGTTTAATTCATCTTTTAATTGAGAAGTTGAGAAGGCATGCAGGAGCGTAGGCATGGCGTGACAATTGTTTTTTAATCGCTACTAATGGGAGGGAGTTACGGGAGTTTCATCTACTAATTTGCATGCACGCATGAAACTCTCCCTCTCCCTCTCACGCACATGCTTGCCTCCTTGCATGCCCATCTCTCTGTCTCCCGCACGCAGGAGCCTGCGCAACTCCTTGGCCTTCCCTACGGGAAATATATTCCCACCCGGTTACAACTCGAGACGGTTCCGAATAGAACATGTCTTCTTCCCGAAGGTGACGGCGCCGTGGTCTTCTTCCCGGAGCCGACGCCGCTGTCGATCGTCTTCTTCCTGAAGGTGACGCCGCCACTGTCTTCCTCCCGGTGATTGTCGTCGTCGTCTTCTTCCCAGTGGACTGTACACCTTCGTCCTCTATGTCATGACCATCGAGGTTGGTCAAGGTTCTGGTTCATCGGATGCTCCGCGGATGGGAGGGTATGTCCATATCATCATGTCTCTGTTTTCCGTCGTACAGTTTTTATATGTTTCAATAGTTCATCCATGTTATATCATCAGTTGTAGCGAGTCTGTTTCACATGCTCTGCTGTGTCGTTTCGTAATCTGTATGCTCTCTATTCCTGCTAGTTTCGTGCTCTGTATATATGTTTCAGTGTTACTGTTATGTTGTTTCATATGCTGCTGTGTTTACATTTCAGTAGCTCTGTTTCATCGTTTCATATGCAGTCCAGTAGCAGTTGTTGTCATGATATATATGCTATGCTTGTATGTGATGTTACATATATTATGTTTACATGCTTTTGACATCCACATGTTTCATGTTGCTATGAATATGTTTGATGTCATGATCTCATTTATAAATAATCTTTTATATGTCATCATCATTATGTTAATTTACGGAATTAAAATGACATGAAAATTGTCTAATATTCTAACAATTCAAAAACCTAATTATAGGTATTTTTCTGTCAGAGGTTTTGCTGCCGTTTTAAAGCCTGAACCGTTTGATGGTAAAAACTTCTTGATATGGAAAGCTAAGATGAAATTGTGGCTCACTGCTATGTCTTGTTTTTATGCCGCTGAGGGCAAGCCTGCTAACCTTCCTCCTGCGGATGAGGCTAGGTTTAAGGCTGATGACAACCTCTTTCGAGGTGCAGTGATTAGCGCACTTGATGTAAAATTTTAGAAAAACTACATCACACTTCCCACGAGGAAAGAGCTGTGGGATGCACTTGTTGAAGAATTTGGAGTTACTAATGCTGGTAGCGAGTTGTACCTCATGGAGCAGCTGTATGACTACATGATGGTTGAGAACCGATCGGTAGTGAAACAGGCCCATGAGTTTCAGGCACTAGCAAAAGAACTTGAACTTTTTCCTTGTCCTTTATCTGACAAGTTTGTGGCTGGTGGTATAATCGCCAAGTTACCACCTTCTTGGAAGGACTTTGGCACCTCCCTCAAACATAAGAGACAAGAGTTCAATGTGGAAGAGCTCATCGGTACTCTTGATGTTGAGGAGAGAGCTAGAGCAAAGGACAGTGGAAAGAGTGTTGAGAACTCTACTGCAAATGTGGTGCAGAAGAGAAACTCTAACTTTCGCAAGTTCAACAAGAAGAAGAAAAACCAGAACAAACAAGAGAACACCCCTAAGCCTGTTCAAATAGCATAGTTTAAAAATAAGAACAACAGCAACAACAAGAGAACTGGAGGCTGCTATGTGTGCGGCAGTGAACAGCACTGGGTAAGTGAGTGCCCAGATCGCAAGTTCAACCAGGAAAAGAAATCAGCAAATGTTGATACTACTGATACTGGAGGAGATACATCTGGGTATGGTAATTCCTTACCATTTTTTCTCTTAGTATGTAATTCACCAGAGTGGTGAATGGACAGTGGTGCAAATATACATTGTGTGCTGATGTTTCTTTGTTCTCCACTTACCAGGTCGGGAGGTCTGGCGCCTTGTTGATGGAAAATGGGTCGTGTGCTCATGTTCTTGGAGTTGGTACGGTCATTCTGATGTTTACTTCGGGAAAGACGGTGTCATTGAAGAGCGTGCAGCATGTGCCCTCCATCAAGAAGAATCTTGTTAGTGCTTCTATGCTATGTCGAGATGGCTACAAAGTTGTCCTTGAGTCGAATAAATGTGTTGTGTCGAAACATGATATTTTTGTGGGTAAAGGATATGATTGTGGAGGTCTGTTCCACCTATCTTTGCATAATGTGTGTAATAAGATGGTGAATTTTGTAGATATTTCTAATGAGTCGGATTTATGGCATTCACGCTTCTGTCATGCAAGTTTTTGTTGTCTTATGCGGTTAGCAAATCTGAATTTAATTCCTAAATTTAACTTGGTCAAAAAGTCTAAGTGTCATGTTTGTGTTGAATCAAAACAACCCCGCAAGCCCCACAAGGCTGCTGAGGCGAGGAATTTGGCACCTCTAGAACTTGTTCATTCTGATCTGTGTGAGATGAATGAAATTTTGACTAAAGGCGATAAAAGATACTTTCTCACTTTTATAGATGACTCTTCGAGATTTTGCTATGTGTATCTATTAAAAACAAAAGATGAAGCGTTTAATTATTTTAAGGCCTATAAAGCTGAAGTTGAGAACCAACTTGAAAGGAAAATTAAACGGTTAAGGCCCGATCGAGGTGGAGAATATTTCTCTAATGTGTTCGATGAGTTTTGCGTAGAGCATGGTATTGTTCATGAGAGGACACCGCCATTCTCACCACAATCCAATGGGATTGTCGAACGGAAAAAACGCACTCTAACAGACTTGGTGAATGCCATGTTGAGTACAGTGAGATTATTCAAGGAATAGTGGGGTGAGACAATATTGACAGCGTGTCATGTCCTGAACAGAGTTCCAACAAAGAATAAATAGATCACACCATTCGAGAAATGAGAAAAGAGGAGATTAAATCTCTCATATTTTCGCACTTGGGGATGCTTGGCAAAAGTGAATGTGTCAATCAATAAGAAGCGTAAACTTAGGCCTAAAACTATTGATTGTATTTTTCTTGAATATAGGTTCTTAATTATAAAATCTGATGTGCTTGATATGTATGTTGATACTATCATGGAATCAAGAGACGCTATATTTTTTTAGAATGAGTTTCCTATGAAAAATACACATAGTGAAATAAGTCATGAGACTATAATTTCCCATGAGCAAGAACTGTCTATTTCTATAGATCATGTTGATGATTCTCATGTGCACATCCCTGAGGAGGATGACACTATAGTCACTCGAAAGAGCAAGAGACCGAGGGTTGCAAAATCCTTTGGTAATGACTTTATAGTGTACCTTGTGGAAGATAATCCAACCACCATTAGAGAGGCATATTCCTTTCCTGATGCTGACTTATGGAAGGAAGCAGTAAGGAGTGAAATGGATTCTATTATGTTTAATGGAATATGGGAGGTCGTTGATCGTCCATTTGGTTGTCAACCCATAGGTTGCAAATGGATCTTCAAGAAAAAGCTTAGGCCCGATGGTACTATTAAGAGGTACAAGGCAAGGCTTGTGGCCAAAGGATATACCCAGAAAGAGGGTGAAGATTTCTTTGACACCTATTCACCAGTGCCTCGATTGACTATAATTCGCACTTTGATTGTTGTGGCAGCCTCATATGGTCTTATCATTCATCAGATGTATGTAAAGACAACTTTCCTAAATGGAGAGTTAGATGAGGAGATCTATATGGATCAGCATGACGGTTTCATTACGGATGGTCAAGAGAACAAGGTGTGCAGGTTGTTAAAGTCATTGTACGACCTAAAATAAACACCTAAGCAATGACATGAAAAGTTTGATAATACTCTCACAACTGCTGGCTTTGCGGTGAATGAGTCTGACACGTGTGTGTATTATCGGTATGGTGGGGGTGAGGCTGTTATTTTGTGCCTCTATGTTGATGACATCTTGATCTTTGGATCTAATCTCAATGTGATTGAGGAAGTAAAGGCTCTTTTGTCGAGCAATTTTGAAATGAAAGATTTAGGAGAAGCTGATGTGATTTTGAACATCAAGCTTATCAGAGAAGGTGATGGTAGGGTAACTCTGTTACAATCTCATTATGTGGAAAAGGTGTTAAGTCGCTTTGGGTTTAGTGACTGTAAACCTACTCCCACGCCTTATGACCCTACTGTGCTATTGAGGAAAAATAGAAGAATAGCAAGGGATCAATTGATATACTCCCAGATCATTGGTGCACTCATGTACCTTGCTAGTGCAACAAGGCCTGACATCTCATATGTTGTGAGCAAGTTGAGCCGGTTTGTGTCAAAGTCGGGAGATGATCATTGGTGTGCTCTTGAGAGAGTGTTGCGCTATCTGAAAGGTACTATGACATATGGTATTCATTACACTGGTAACCCCAGAGTGTTGGAAGGCTATTGTGATGCCAACTGGATTTCTGATGCTGATGAGCTTTATGCCACGAGCGGATATGTGTTCTTGCTTGGAGGTGGCGTTGTTTCCTGGAAGTCTTGCAAGCAGACTATCTTAACGAAGTCTACAATGAAAGCAGAATTCACAGGGTTAGACACTGCTGAGGCTGAGGCTGAGTGGCTACGTGATTTCCTATTGGATTTACCGGTGGTTGAAAAGTCAATTCCGTCTATTTCTATGAACTGTGATAACCAGATCGTGATTACAAAGGTTAACAGTTTTAGGAATAACATGAAGTCTACAAGGCATGTTAAGAGAAGATTAAAATCTGTCAGAAAGTTGAAAACCTCCGGAGTTATAACGGTGGACTATGTCCATACGTCGAATAATCTGGCAGATCAGTTCACCAAGGGGCTATCACGAAATATGATAGAGGATGTATCGAGAGAAATGGGTATGAGACGCATATGAAATCTACTATGGTGGTAACCTGCTCTATGTGATCGGAGATCCTGTGAAGTAGAGTGGTGAAACAAGCTAAGAGTAGATGAGAGGAAAGATCCCTTTCTTGACTTATTTCTGATGCACATCTTTACTATCTGTAAGACAGGATGATATTTACCTTAATATATTCCAAAGGTGAGATGTTGTCCTACAGAACATCTATTGAGGAGTACACCTATATGAGTCAGACTACTGGTCATAGTCTATGGAATTTGGGTAATTTCTAAATACTCATGAAAGACATTGAAGTGTGACTTATATGCTTCAAAACAGCGGGAATGCTTTTGCAGCCAAGTCAGCAAAGGAGTTGAGTGAATCTCACGTCGCATAAAACTGTTAATTCAAGGCATAGTCCATTGTTCAGTTGTGACTGAGTGAAACTCTTGTACTAGATGGATGTTTAACTTAATAGTCTCCATCGAAAAACTGGTATATCAAAGAACTGTGATTCTGGAATTACACGGTTGCTAACCCTAAAGCTTCGTGGGGATTGTTGGATTTATTTATGGGCCAACCCTATTTATTTATTCAATAAATCAATAAGTTCTATGGGTATATAATTGTGTATATTATTATTTGTACCGGATTGAAAGTCCAAGGGACATTGACTCAACTTAAAAGGTGGGTTTAATTCATCTTTTAATTGAGAAGTTGAGAAGGCATGCAGGAGCGTAGGCATGGTGTGGCAATTGTTTTTTAATAGCTACTAATGGGAGAGAGTTATGGGAGTTTCATCTACTAATTTGCATGCATGCATGCAACTCTCCCTCTCCCTCTCACGCACATGCTTGCCTCCTTGCATGCCCATCTCTATGTCTCTCACACGCAGGAGCCTGCGCAGCTCCTTGGCCTTCCCTGCGGGAAATATATTCCCACCCGGTTACAACTCGAGACGGTTCCGAATAGAACACCGTTCCGCTGCTAGTTGCATCTCCATCTTGCTAATCTGCGCGCACAGAGAAGCGAGAGGGCAGGTGCCTCCGGAGCCCTTGCCGGTCGAGACCTTGCACGGGGGATCGGCAATTAGGTTTTTGGGGAGCGTCTACGCGACTGCCCAACGCCACCGCCGTTCGTCGTCGCCGTCCATCGTCTTCTTCCTGGAGCCGACGCCGCTACCGATCGTCTTCTTCCCGAAGGTGACGGCGTCGTGGTCTTCTTCCCGGAGCCGACGCCGCTACCGATCGTCTTCTTCCCGAAGGTGACGCCGCCGCCGTCTTCCTCCCGGTGATCGTCGTCGTCGTCTTCTTCTCAGTGGACTGTACACCTTCGTCCTCTACGTCATGACCATCGAGGTTGGTCAAGGTTCTGGTTCATCGGATGTTGCGCGGATGGGAGGGTATGTCCATATCATCATGTCTCTGTTTTCCGTCGTACAATTTTTATATGTTTCAATAGTTCATCCATGTTGTATCATCAGTTGTAGCGAGTCTGTTTGACATGCTCTGTTGTATCGTTTCGTAATCTGTATGCTCTCTGTTCCTGCTAATTTCGTGCTCTGCATATATGTTTGCTGTTTCATATGCTGCTGTGTTTACGTTTCAGTAGCTCTGTTTTATCGTTTCATATGCAGTCCAGTAGCAGTTGTTGTCATGATATATATGTTATGTTTGTATGTGATGTTACATATATTATGTTTACATGTTTTTGACATCCACATGTTTCATATTGTTATGAATATATTTGATGCCATAATCTCATTTATAAATAATCTTTTATATATCATCATCATTATGTTAATTTACGAAATTAAAATGACATAAAAATTATCTAATATTCTAACATCTTCTTTGTCGTCATGCCATGGAGAGTTACTTTGTGTTCGGCACCACTTCTCTATTTTTTAAAGAAAAATAGCTTCTCTTGCCAAACGTTTGGTTGGGCTTGAAAGAGAGGAGTGAAAACCTACTAAACACATCCTTGGTCTTAAGATCCGCCACAATACTTTAAACTGTCAATTAGGAGTACCTTTTTTCCAAACACGTGCAAAGCTTTTAGAATAGAATAGTCAATAGTATACGGCTATACGGAGACAAAATTTTAAAAAAACGAAAGGCCGTTGCAGTTGTACTTGTACGACGACTACCAACAAGGTTCAGAGCGGTCCGGTGCGGGAGACGCAGGAGCAGCCGAGCAGGAGAGCGAGCGAGCACGACTCGTCCCTTTCTTTCCTTTGCTCCTGACGCCCCCCACGTAGTACAGTACGGAGTACTAGGTGTGTGAACCGTGAATACAAAAGCGACGCAACCGTATGGCCGTCCGATCCGTCGGTGCCGTGGGCAAGTGCAACCACAGCGACAACCACCACCCGTGCTGCCGTGGACCTCCTCCCTCCTACATAACGTAGCCCTGCTCACCCTGCACACCGCATGAGATCATTCATCAGTTCATCACGTCGTCAACCCACCTCCCCCCACCCACCACCCACACACGCTGCCGTCTGACTCCTGCATACACACCAAGCAGGCACTACCGTGATTTGTTGGCTTACCTTATCAGTCATGATATACGCCATGTTCGGGTGATCGTTACGGATAAGCTGACTGATGTTGGTTTTAACTGTTTTGTTGTGAACGAAAAACATTATTTTGGTGGCTGATAAGTCAACAACCGGTTTATCAATCAATCGTAGAAATGGTCCGCCAAACATGACTGGTGTGCAGATATGAATATGGAAAAGAACAGGACGCCGGCCGCCTAAAGAAAACTGGAATGGACAGCCCCAAGTCCTCTTCTCGCCTGCGGATTCACAGCTCCAAACCCTCCATGACTGACTTGTCTGCCAACTCACACACGCACACCACCTGACACCCAGAGTCTGCAACTGCGCAATGCCCACGTATTCTGGTTCTAGAAGCACCAGGTTCCAACTTCCAACCGGAAAGAGCAGCCAGCCCTTGTCATCACAGCACCAAATGGCATTCTCTCATCTTCGTCTCATGATGACGTCCATCGGTGACCGACTGTCACTGACACACAGCGACGGGAGCCGAAAATAATCAATGGCCGCAGACGCTTCGTTTGCAAGCGTGACTCGCCAACAATAATCATTAAGCGCCGAGGCCGGCGATTAATGGACACACCTCCCTTCTCTTCCTCTTCTTCTTCTTCTTGGCACCTCCTCCTGTTTTTCCTCGAACAATCAATACCAAGACATCGATGGAAAACCAAATCCTGCTTCTTATCTTACACAAGTGAATGAAGAAGACAAGAAAAAAAGACATCGAATACTCCAGGATGCTTCTATTTGTACAGCCTTCATCTTCAGAGAAATAACATTACACAACAAGGGAACACTACTATATGTATATATATTTGCATGCCAGCCACTAGTATATGCTGGAAATGGCGGGAAAAAAATAGATAAATATGGAAGAGCACACTGCAAGCGCAAGGACTGATTTGAAACAGCTGCATCACTCTACAAAACGGAGCCGTATTTTTCATCATCGTCGTCCATCCCAAGAAATCTTGTCTCACCGGCCTGCGGCCTGTTCATCACAAAAGGAGGTACACTGTCAACTTCCAAGCAAAGAAGAGAACCTCACTTGTGTCTGTAATCCAGACACATAAACAAAGGAAGGAAGAAAGACATGTGATGCATGCTAGTGTTCAATATCTTATATTCTTTTCAACTACCGAAATGGTCAGATTTTCTTAACCCGTTATTCAACTACGCCCAAGTTTCCTTTTTCGTTTCTTTTTTTTTTTCTAAAAAAAGACCAAGCAGCCTGCAACATGTTGGGTGGATGAACTGATCATTGGAAAGTACGTACAAACTAGAGAGATGGAAACATGATTTGCATGTGAAAACTCCAAACGAATCAACGGTCAGAATAATTTTTTTTATTCCATGTCAAGATGTTTCTAGTTAGATAAAACCAATCTACCAATTGGCCCTTTGTACAACCAGTGACCGGCAACCCTAAATTATGATCTGGGACTAAAGGTAAATAACATGTTTTTCACAGAACAACTTTTTAAGAAATCTAGAAACTCAACAATAAAAAAGGTATTCTATGTTTCAATCATGAAGATGATTAGTATATCTTTTAGCAACCCATATATTAACACTATGTTAAGTTGCTTAACAAGCTCTAGAACAATGCGCGTAAAGAAAACACCAAACATTTTCATATTCAATGCCAAAGAAAATAGTGAATGGTGAAAAAGAAACAAGCTTGACAGTTCCTGAGAGGCGACAGTGCATAGAAGCTGTCCACTTTCTGTGCTACAAACATTAATTTAACAGTTGACTCAAAGATAACAATCTACTCTGATATGAATGAATGATTGATTGACTCGGTCCAGAGGAACTTTACTAGCAGTAACCAAAATTTTTAACCAGATGGGATCTTGTATGAAGGGTGAACTGGTCAAAAGGACTTAGCAAGCTGAAATTCACATCCACCTAACTTTGGCTTCATGCCCAAGGAAAGTTGAAGAATGTTTTCTCAAGTTGCTATCAATTGACCGATGACCATTTGAAGAAATGGAGAATTGCGAGCAGCAATTACCTTCCTCATCTACCTATCACCCTTTCTCTTGCAGTTGTCACCACACTTGTGGTAGGGGTTGGATGCGTTGACACAATCAGGGTTGATTTCCCCTCTTTGCTCATCTGTAGAAACATCCTTGCCTCTTCTCTTGTCTGGAATTAAACAGATAAATCACAAAGCATAAATATAGCTGCCACTGCCAGAGGGAATCTACTGACCCTTGCACCACTGTTGGCACGTTGCATATCCATGTGTAGAGCACATGCAGTTTCAGGGAGAATTAAAAACAGAAAAGAAAAACACAGACACACACCTGGCTTGGCAGCACTTGTCTGCGCTGTTGCACTCAGATGATCAAAGCAATACTGGGCACACATATGGAATGGATTGGACGCATTAGGACACCTTGGATCAACCTTCCAATTTTGAATCACTGTAGCATTCTTTCCCCCTGCAATGACAACCCAATATAGTTCAAGCAACACCGCTTCAAAAGTAAAAACAAACTCTTTACACGATGCCTGCAGATACAGACACAATTTCCCCCTGCAATGTACAACAACACGTAAAATCTCTAATAGTCTGTGAATTTGTTGGACGATCGATAACCACCGTAATTGAGGATCCACATCACAACTCACCACACCATTGCAATGTGAATTATTCATCAACAGGTTAAGTCCATGTACGCAATGCTCTAAGTACCTTTTCTGCGCGGGGATTTGATATTGATCCCCTTGTGCTGCTCTGCCTGCTGTATCTTGGCAGCACAATGCTCACCACATTCATGGAACGCATTGCCGGCATTCGGACACTTTGGATCCACCTTCCTACTTCCGGCAGACTTAGCGCTACCCTCTGAACAATGCAACCAACAACCAAAGGACATAAAAAAATTCTGAGTTACAGCAATGGACCAATGGACCACTCATAAGCTGCTGGAGAAAACAAGAGACAGGTCAACATTACGGGTGATGAAGTTAACAACCAACCTTCGGAAGACGAGGAGGAACGGCGGGAGTGGCGGGAGAAGAGGGAGATCGGAGACTTGGGGCCCTCCGACGAGCGGCCGGCGTCGGCTATCTTGGCGAGGCAGTGGTCGGTGCAGACGTGGAACGGGTTGGGCGCGTTAGGGCAGCGTGGATCCACCTTCTTGCCGTCGCCATCGGAACCTTCGCGCACTGCGAGACGCACGCACGCACAGAGAAGGGATTTTTTCAGTTTTCTTCAGGGAGAGATCGAAACTTGCTCACGGAGTTCCTGGGACGAACGAAATCCGGGATTGCAGAGAGAGAGAGAGAGAGAGAGGGAGAGCTTACGAAAGACGTAGAGGGGGAGGCCACCGGAGCCGCCACCGCCGCCCTTGTCGCGGCGTCGCGGCCTGGGATGCGTCGCGCCAGGGTCACTATGCGTGCTCCCCTCGTATCCACGTGTTGGCGGCGGCGGAACCTTGGGAACGGGGACGGGGCAGTACTCGGCGCAGCGGTGGAAAGGGTTAGCGGCGTTGGGGCAGTCCGGGTTTACCGCCTGCCGCCACTGCTTCTCTCCGCCGTCCGTGGCCGCCGGCGACCGGGCGCGGGCGCTCCTCGTCGTCCTGCCGCCGCCGCCTCTGACCTCCTCCTCCTCCTCGTCCTCGACCCTTCCGTAGTCGTCGACGCTCTCGCCTTGCTCCTCCGAGTCATCGACGACGGTAATCTCGCACTCCTCGTCGTGGCGCAGAGCGGTCCCGTTCTGCGCCGCGTAGCCCAGACCCGGCGCCGGCTCCTGACGAGGCGGAGACGTCTTGTTGGGTAGGTAGCCCGGGTTGACCGCCCGCGACTCCTCCTCCCTCTCGCCTCCGTCTTCGTCGTCCGCGTCGGCCGCGGGAACGACACGCGCAGCAGCGCCGTCTCCGTGCTTGGCTGTCCCGTTCTGCGCCACCGTCGTCGCCGTCATCCTCGGGCGAGGTGCGGACGCCTTGCTGCGCGCGGCGGAAGCGGCGGCGGCTTTGGTGGTGGGGGCTGGGGCGGGGACGGAGCAGTACTCGGCGCAGCGGTGGAAGGGGTTCGCGGCGTTGGGGCAGTCCGGGTTGACTCCCTGTGACCGCACCCCTCCTCCTCCTCCTCCGGCGTCCATCATCTCCGGCAGACAGGCAGCAAACTCACACCCCGGAGCGGAGGAGGCTCCGTCCCCTGGAGAAAGAGTCTACTTTGACCCGCAGCGCAGCTCGCAACGGATTTGCACTTTCGCAAAGGGGAGACTCGAGTTGGTGGGTGGTGGAGGAGCCGGAACGGGGAGGAGTGATTTGACAATTGAGGGTGGTGGGCACGAGGAAGGGGTCCAACTGTCTGTCCAAGTTCCAAGTCGTAGTAGGCTAGCGCGCGAGCGAGCGGCGGGCGGGCGCCGGGGGCCAAACGGGCGACGAGTGAGTGGCAGACGGACGAGGCAGGCAGGCAGGCAGGCCGGTCCAATCTCATGGATCGTCCGGTCCCCGTTGCCTTTTCGACTTTTCGCCGTTGCGTTTGTTGGTTTGTGTACTGGCGCATTTGACTAATGCAAAAACTGCAGATTACGTACATATTTGAGCGGCCTGTGGTATTACAATTAAGATTTTTTAATATTCTTTTTTCTCATCATCAACCAAGTGTGTAAACAGAATGGTTGTTGAGCGGTTGATCCAGAATAATGGACTTGCCGAATTTGGACCTCAGGTTCCAGCTTGAAGGGTTCGGGAAACTTCTAATACAGTAATACGAGGTTCAAATGTTTTAAAACCCAAGCCAAGGGAAACACAAGCTTATTTATTTTTTCAATAATATTATAATCATTATTATTATTAAGTCAAGAACTCCTAAATCAAGTCTATTTTTTTAAAAAAATTAATATTATTATGATATCAAATAAATGCAATTAGATCATGAAATTTATTCCCATAAATAGCTAGTTTTATAGTCGTGAAAGAATCCACGTAATTTTAGGGCCAAATAAAAACATCTCCAGTATTTTCCAAAACTCGCTCCTAGTCTTGATCTTTTTGACAAGAATCACAAGATTGAGAGAGGGAAAAAAAACCTTCTCTCCAACAACACCCAATTTTGTGCGGGAAAATCAATTCTATTGCGCAAAAATATAGGCAAGCATATGTACAGGTCCCAATACAGATGACAAGAAAGAAGATATAAAAGTAGTTAGGATAATTTTGAAATAGTACTGATGCAAAATTAACTTTTATGTTTTAGGAGTGAGATTTCACAAATTGCTGCTACAGAAACCGAGCAAATGTGCTACCAATATTTTTTAACCACTTAGAAAACTCATTAATTTACAAAATAATCTTTTAGTAACTAACTTATGGAGATGCTCTGAAGAGTCCAGTAGTTTGGCTATTAAGCTTAGCTTTTTTATAGGAATGGATTATAGTTTAGAAAGGAAGTCATGCATGTCGTTGATTTTGGCTACCCATTAGTCCATTACATGCATGGGAATGCCATTGAGATTATGGTTTTCACCATCACCTGGGGATTCTAGAAGGAAAGGTGATTCGTTTCCTTCTTCTTCTCCAACTTCCGGGCACGGCACCGAAAGATTTGTGCGCTCGCGCCATCGTGGGGGAGAAGAAAAATAGCGGAAAACGAAACGTGGATTAAATGAATTGTTTTCCTTGTCTTTTAATAGTGAGAAGAAAAGAAAAAGAAACGAAGAATATAGCAATGCCAGGCACACGTGCACGGGAAAGGCGGCCTTTTTTTTCGCTGCAACAAACAGGCAACAGCGACGCTCGTGTGGGTTGGAACACGGCCGGAAAACATAGCGCAAAGATGCTTCGAGCTATTTTTTCTTCTCCCCCATACTGTTGTTACTACGGCTGTACGGCCAGTAACAGGAAGGCACACACTGTTGCCCAGTACAGCCGTAGTAACAGAAAGGCACACACGCACACCATGGCACTGGGCACCGGCCATTTGAATCTGTCGTCACACCGAATCGTTCGGTTGATAAAATGGAAGGATTAAAAAAATTAATTGTGGAACTAATAACGCGGATCAAGTTTAATTTACGAGATCAATCTATTAAATCTAATTAATTTTATGTTTATTGTAGTGCTACATTATCAAAGCGTAGACTAATTAGACTTAATAAATTCATCTTGTAAATTAGCCTTCACACGTGCAATTAATTGTGTAATTAATTAATGTTTAATACTCCTAATTAATAACTAAATATTCCATGTGATAAACTAAATTATAGAAGGTGGAATCTAACAAAAGTTACTAGTGCTAAAAAACAAATTTATAGAAACTAATTGTTCTCGTCACATGTGTGTCGCTAGTGTGATATGTGCACGGAATTTTGAATCGAGCTATTTAATTTGGTGTGACCGATGGACAAACCACTCTTATTTGCTGGCATGACAGCACCGATCCTGCTCCATACATCTAGCCTTTTGTTGGCCCACTTCTATTCTTTCAGACTGTTTTCTTTTTCTTCTCTTCATACTTGGTCTCCAGCAATTTAGCTGGTTCGGTTGATTAATGGAATTTTGCTTTCCTCTCAAAAAAATTCTTCGCTTCCATCTTTTCATCTCCTTTTTCTCATGTTTTTTCTTTCTTTTTATTGTAGCTGCTCTGTGTTCGCGGTCTACGCGCCGCCGGTCTGAGCCACTGTGTTCCCAGCTTTTCAGTTGGTCACTGTATAAGCAACGAATGGATGAATGAAAGTAAAGGTAAGAGCATCTTCAAGAGTTGCCCAAATTTTCCTCCTTAAACACTCCTAAAGAAAAATTTTGGCCATCCTATCCTACAGGCTACAGCAGGTAGCAGCATTCCTATTCTTCAGTCCCATGTTGGAGACGTGCTTCCAGATGGCCGTCGGGCTATTGCTGCTGGTCGCCGTCTCCCTCTGCCCCCGTCGTCGTGCTGGCGCAGGTGAGCAGGCCCCTGGGAAAGCAAGGGGAACGGAGGAAGAGTGTCCGCTACTGCCAAGCTTGCGGCACCACGCATGGCTCTGGTGGAGGACAGCTATGACAGGTCGAGAAGCAAGGTTCAGAGTAGCAGTAAACAGATAGTTCAATGAATTGAAAATGTAAGATGACGTGAACTGAGATTAGAGCTCTGTATTGGTTGTGATGATGGAATGTTTGTCGATTTGACTGCCTGAACCTTGTCATTGATACTTCAGTGATGTTTTCATAACTGTGCCAGTTTGAAAACTCTGAATGCAAAAGAGTTTCAGATTTTGCTCTCACAAACTGTCAATTCAGCTAGTGCAAATACTTTAGCTAGAATATACATAACTAGAGTTTTTCTTGCTCCAGTGATGCTTGCAAAATCACAACAGAAAGCTGAAGACATACATATAGGCCTGGGAGCACATAACTAATATGTGCCAAAAGGAAGTTGTATATATATCCACCTAGGATAGGAGCAGGTCACTTATGCAACAAACATAAGCTGAACATATATACATCTTCATGCCTCCAAATGAATGATAGCATACAGTCCTCAATGCCCCCAAATATTACTTCTTCATATGAGGAATATTTCACCAAAATCTAGTTAGAAGATCATCCATTATTGGTCCCTGCAAATCAATCAATTAGTGCTTTTTTTAAAAAAAAACTATCATCTCCAAATTTGTAAACTAACTTATATGAGCTTATTACCGTCAACATTTGAGTGAAGGTAACTTGTTCTTTGTGTTCCACCTTGTGCTTGGGCTTCTGCTCCACCTAAATTAGAGGGTTCATGAAACAATGAGAGCAATGCATCTTGTCCCTCTGCTTGTGCACCACAAGTTGAGGCTTGAGGAAATAATGGACAGATTGCACCACTGCTACTTGCCTCTTGTGCATGTGCCACCAACATTCTTAGCCTCTTCTCCAAATTGTGGTGTAGCTTTGTTTTGTCTCTTTTTTCTAGCCTTGTGCTTCTTATCAAGCCAAGTTTTCTTTTGTTTTGAACTTTTTGTTTGGACATGTCAAGGGCGTTGGGGCCCAAGACAGTAGGTCCTCGGCTACGTAGTTTGTAGCCGGGATTGGTAGTAGTGCCGGTGCTGTTAACCGACTGCTCAATGGTGAAAGGGGGAGATTAGGACAGCAGAGGAAGATTAGGAACTTGGTTCATATTGCTTGATCCTTCTCCTCTGATTACAGCTACTATATATAGGCTCTTAGGCCAATTCAAAGACAGGAATTAAAAGCTATAAATCCAATTTAAAGACAGCAATTACTAGCTATAAATCCCCTAAACTCAGCCTTCCTTGCATGCTGATCTCCTTGATCTGCTCTTGGGCGCCATCTGAGGGCAGTCAGGCCTTGCTGGAGCCATCAATGGCCCTGGTCTTGTGCTGTCTGCGGGAGTAATGGCGCCCCCACATGACAGGACGTCCTTTTTTTTAGACTAGCATTAATAAAAAATTCTATTACTAATTCAGCCAAAATGACATCAAAGCCTTGCTGTCCACCATAGTTCAGCCAAAATGTCCAAGCTTCAGTCGAATTTCCAAATTCCATGCCAACGTGAGGTATCATACCAGGTAGCATTTTTCTAGAACAAAAAAACATAATATGAGTAGGGGACTTATGCAATTTCAGAGAAAATTCTATTACTAATTCCAGATCTGAGAGTAGCTGTACATGGGATTCAAATAACAAAATTCATTTGAGTTCAACTAACAAGGAATACAATACATACGGGTCCTGTTACTCACTTGTTAGGATCGTGATTCACTTGGTCAGCTTCTTTTCTGTTGGCCGCTCTCGCTCATCACATTTCCTGACATAATCTGGTATGTCAGCATCAGATGAACCTGACAGCTCTTCTCTACTGCCATCCTTGAAAAACTTGCCGCCAACCCTTGATGCGTTGTCCCAACCATTGGACCCATCCTCTGTGATATCTGACAGATTGTTTGAATCTATTGGGGAATCATCTTCAACATTGCCATCATGGACATCCACTTCAATCCCATGAATTTCTGAAGAGACAACTTTGGTATCTTCAATTACTTGATCAGTGTCTTCATGAACCTGCTGCAGTTCATCTGCTGTCTCATTATGAGCTAATTGCTCTTTGCGATCAACAGATGGATGTCTTTCGAGTTCATCACAACCTTCGTGGGATGACCCTGGTAATTCATGTTTGGCCTGTTGTTCAGTACTTGAGAATTGCAAATCAGAGGGCTCCTCAAGTTCCTTGTCTACACAAGTTATGTCTTCCATAGCACCAGCTGTAATATCCACACTACCAGAACCGTGACTGCTATTTTCCTGAGGGGTCAGTTCATTATACCTAGTTGTAAGGGAGATTTCTCCAGAATCAACACCATCATTTGCACTTGCAGGAAGAGATTGGAAAGCATCCCAGTCATCATCCCAGTCATCATCAACTTCATTTTCATTCTTCCCGTGAATTGCAACACAATCAGAACCTTCAGCATTGGACCCAGGGTTTTTACTGCTACTATCCTGGATATTTTGTTCTAAGTGTGCACTCATAGCCACTGGCACCGTTATCTGTCCTTGACTGACTGAAGCTCGGACCATGTCCTGAAGCTGTAGTCTCCTTTCAGGTGGTGCAGAAAGCATTATATCTTTGATCTGTACAGCCACAGATGGAATCTGAATAAAGTGAGAGAACAACTTTCTGGAAATGGTGTTCACTTCAGCCAGCTCCTGTGAAACAGTATCACTGGACAGAGAGAAAATCATCAGGAAGGCCTCCAGCAGAAGAGTCGTAGCATCTTGTTGGTATTTCTTTGATTGTGCTAGTGTATGGAAGAGGAACAGAAGTTTCAAACATTCATCAATGACACTAACAGATTCTTTGTTCGAACATTCCTTCAACGTAGTCTGCATCACCAAAAACAAGTCTCCCAGCAATTCCGTTAGCAACATCATAAAAGAATCCATCTTTGTTTCTGAGCCTTCAGTTAGCTCCTTCTGTGCATAGCTTCTCAGTACATGCAGACCCAGCATGTGCATCTGTATGCTGGTACTACGAAGTGAACCCTGAAAAACCTGTACGCACAGCCTGAAACTGCCCCAAATGAGCACATCATTGTTACTTACATTTTCACTTCGATAAACGATCTCAGGAACAAGTTTTGCAAGAGCAGTGGCTTCTCCCAAGCAAAAAAGCAGTATCTTTGTCAACAGCTTGTAGGAATCAGAAATCTTGATTTCGAGCAATGAGATCTTCTTATCACACTCTATATAGAAGTATACCACTAGGCCAACCAAAGCACTGAAGACAACTTTAGGACCCGTGCACTCACCATCTGATTGAGCTCTTTCTCTAAAACATTTCCTCATGAAAGGCAAGATATTTTGGAGGAAGGATATAATATTTGACAGGCATAAATTAGTTGACACTTGTTGAAATGATTGGTGTGAACTGGATACCACTAACATCATCAGCTTCCAGAAATACTCTCCTTTGATCCGACAAGCCATCGTCTCGCTTGCAATAGACAACTCAGAAATCAAAGTGTTACTTGAATGATTTTGAGAAGTCCCACCCCTACATTGAAGTCTCACACCAAGATACCGAGACAATAACTCTAATGCAGAGGAGACAAAGGCTTCAACCTCAAAAAAATTGTCAGGGCAGAATCTGATAATCTGGGTGAATAGGTGGATGATAGGAGCACTTGAACAATCAGCATATGTAAGTGCCTGGAAGAGTTCCTGGCAAATATCCACTGAAAGGAAATTATTGCTGAAAAAGGCTTCTGTTGTGAGGGACAACAGCACGGGTAAAACCTGATCACACGGTTTTTTATTATCTAGTCTGCAAACTTTAAATTCCCCAAACTTTTTGTCTTGTATAGAGTCAAGGTTGATCTTCAAATAATTATTCTTCACTGATTGGCATGAATTAAACAGCACAAGGATAGATAACCCACAAAGAAATTGGAATTCAGTTCTGTCCAATTTGACCATACAATGCCCAGATATAAATGTTTGTTCAAGTAAATTGCCAGGGTTATTCTCGTCAAATTCCACAGGCGCAGCATCAAGAGCTGTTGCTTGAAGAATTAATAACCAAACTTCATCAAGATACCTCTGCACCTTGGACGAGACTAAAAATGACTGAATCCCATCAAGGAATGGCTTGTAATTGATTTTTGAGTGCAAACCAAAACTTATTGAAACATAATCCTTGAGTGCTCGAATCCAATAATTTCCTAATAGAGTTGAGCTGTTTACAAGTGAAGGTGCCAATTGCTGGTATTCATTAGGAGCATTTTCCTTCATCCTCAAGAATTGATAGGTGTTACACTTGACTGCTGCATGGGCAGTTAGAAGGCGAACCTTTATCTTGCACACTACCCAGTCAGCAAAAGACGGATAAAATAGGCCCTCTATGTCACTTAATGGGCGTGTTATCAGAGAAAACAAACGACTAAGAGCTACTCTATCCCCACCAATTATGCTGCTCGTCATAACCCTTGTAGCGAGTTCAAGTCCAGCCTCCAAAAGAAGTGGACCAGAAGCAGTGCTTATAGCCATTCTAACAGCAGAAACAAGTTGGGCCTGAAATTGTTCCAACAAGACATGGCCAGGAAATTCAGGATCTACTGCCTTGCCAAACTTTTCCATTATCAAACTCAAAAGCTTCACGCCTATTGGTTGCATTCCTTCAAATTGCCCAGTACTTATCTGATATGAAAGTGAGACCAGTTCCTGTAGCTTAAGCACTAGCCAATCATTTGACACATAAGTCCCTTTAGATATTGCGCTCCTTGCTAACAAGAGGTCAAAATGAGCAGGTTCTCCTCCAACTGCAATTGGTACATGGCTAACGCATTCTGCAGCAAAAACCCTGGTACGATATCTGAGGTGCTTATTCCTTGGAGGAAACTGGCTGGATATAGAACCAGCCCAGTGGACTTGCTCCTGCTTTGAGCTGGAAATCATGTTGTCTTCATCTTCTCCGTCATAGACATCATTGTCAGATGTACTATCAGGGGGATTATGTCCAAAATATGACAGAACTTCACCTGTGTTTCTTCTAATTGACGTAGCAAGAACAATATTACGTAAAACTGCCAGCCACCGTGATGGACATAGTGAACATGATGTATACAATAAGCGAATAATAGTTGCACGAACCAACATCGCTATTTCAGAATCTGTCTCCTCATCAAGCATACTGAACAGATTCTCTTCAATATTCTCGTCAATCATTGCAGCCGGATCCCTTTCAATCAGATGACGCAGTGTTGACACTGCTAAATACCTAAGACTTGGCTGTCTTGAGTAAAGCATTGGGATAAGACTCTGAACATGCAAGTGCACGGGAACAGCTTGAGGAGCAAAAAGAACAAGCTGCTGGGCAAATCTAACCGATTCTAAAAGAGTAGCCATTTCATTTGAGGAACTTATCTCTGCAATGACAGACTTGCAACGCGAAAAGAATGTGCTACCAGGAGCAAGCTCTGGACCAAGAACAGCAACTATTGCATTGATAAGATGACCAATTCCCTGTCGAAGATCCACATAACCATTTTCTTCCAAGAGGAGAATCTCCATAGCAAGGAAAAGTGTCCCCTGAACTTGGGAGACATAAGACAAGCCAGCAGCTTCAATGGTTAAAAGAAGAGTATGCAGTGACCACAACTGCAGATTGAAATTAGAGCTTTTACTCAAATGAGATAGTGAGCTCACAGTTGGAGTAACCAGAGTAGATAATGCCATTCCTCCAGCACTTCGATGGATGCAACCCAGTGAAAATGCAACCGAAGTTGTATAGCCCAGATCTGTTGCTGTTACCAGCTCTCCAAGAAGGGAGCGAGCCATCCTTGCTGTAAAGATATCATTCCCAACTCGTGCTAATAAACCGAGGCCCTCGCATGCTGCTCGCCGCTGTGCTGTAGAAATTTCAGGCTCTACTAAAATGGCCTTGAAAATGGACTGGATTATACTTAATATATCAATTGGCAATGATTGAGCACCACGTAAAGTGAGGAATTCCTTTAACCCTGACAATAGAGCAACACATGCATTTGTAACGAGAAACTTAAACCACAGGTACTTCTTCCCAGACTTCAGGCACTGGTCAAGATTGTTCAAGAGGCTTATCTTGACAGTGTTTTCCTGACATGCAAATATGGAACCATAACAGAGAAGCATCTGGTTGACAAGCATTTTGCGAATTGACTCTGGCTGAGGGAAGTTGCTGATTTCATCATCCCACACACACGGTAGAAACCCATCAGCACCACCATCAAAAGCACGTAACTCATCCTCAAATGAATCCCTTCCAGGTATCCATGGGCCAAGAGAAGCATCTCTCTTATCCAACAAAAACTTCAAGCATGAGCTTTCTTCCCATCCAGAAGGATCACTGAACGGACTTGAGCAAAGCTGAAGCATCTGCTGGTGCTCGGTTTTATATACCACTGGATTCGAAAGGGACCGATACGCCATCAATGTTCTAGTTGTGAGTAGGTCCAGCGCAGACCTTACACTGGGCACTTGTTTAGATCTCAACGAAGATATGAGGGATAGAGCTCCGCCGAGGTAGGCCAGTACAGGATTAAGCAAGATTCCACCATCAGCAGTTGTGATAATTGGATAAACAAAACTTCTTATGAAGGCAGTAAGCGCCTCAATTGCAACTGACAGAACCCGCATTTCTGATGCCCAATCCTGTATATGACGAAGGTAAGATTCAGGATTTCCAGTAAAAGGACCAGCCCATAGCAAAAGAACATCAAACACCTGGTCTTCCAGCTCCTCTTTTGGCATGGATACTAGAAGAGAAGCTAATAGCAACCAACCGGCTTCACGCTCTGCAATAGCAGCCACTGGATTTCGACTGAAACCATTCAGCATTTTTTTGGATAATTCAAGTACAGACTTCGGCAGCCTCGCAGGATAACCAAGAAGCAACTTTGGCGATATTGCAACAAGAGCAGCTAACACAGTGGCCTGTCCATGTAGTGAGTCGAGCTCAAGGTTCAAACTTTTGCCCTTATCAATTGATACAGTCTCTCTAAGAGCTTGCAATGTTGTAAGACCATATGAAACTAAACCACCTACACAAGTAGGATCAACCTCTGCTAAAGCACGCAATGTTAAAGCTGCCTCCACACGGACATGAGCAGAAGAATGAGATAATGCTGCAACAACTGTGTTATCAAGTACATCCTTGAATTCAACTGGAACCTCACCAATGCTTCTCAACAGGTAAGACAAAATTCGTAGTGTTGCCACTCTCATTGGAGCTGTGTAATTCAAAGACTCCAGCTTTCTTCCCAGAAATACCAAAAATTCACGTTGCGTCGGCTCAGTCATCTGATCTGCGACACCAACTCGAAGAACATACAGAACACATGCCAGTGCATGTGGATCAGGGGAATCATTCCCTTGGAGAATTTCCATTGCTTGTATGGCATAGTTTTGAAGTTCACTATCTGGGGTGCCATACTTCATATGAATCATATGCAGAAAGAACACCCATGATAAAGCCAAACCAATCCGGAGTTTCTTTGCATTAGCTCCATTTGCTTTGACAAATGGCACAATCAAATGCTTCTGTACACCATCTTCAATTTTCTTTGCAGAAGCAGCTTGTTTTTTCCCGCCTTTCTTCAGCTGGGCATCTGGGTTCACTGAAAGAGCAAGTATGGCACCAAGTGCTTCGGCAAATGAATCTCTAACTGAAGATACACCATCTTCCAAACCCTTCACGCAATAGGACATGGAAGAATCGAATTCAGCCATCCCCAACGCAGGCCCACCAATATTAGCAAATGCCTTCAAGCACCGTGCTGCCGCTACTCTGACAATGAATGATTTATCAATTACACCTCCTCGCATGATGATACGGAAAGCCTCCTGATAAGCTGCAGCAGCAGCACCACCACCAGAGCCTTCCAATGCATTCTCAAGCAAGAGAAGAGCATCTTGTCTCACAAAGTCCTCATGGTACTTCATGAGTTTAGCTACAATGCTTGATGTCTCAATCAGCCCTGCAGTAATCTTGCGTCCAAATAAATGGTAAATTTCCCCCAGACATTGCGCTGCACCTGCAACTGCAATGGCCTCCGCCCTTTTCACATCAACCAACCAGCCCTGCAAGTTACTTGCCCTTGAGTATACAGATATCACATCGCCTTTCTCGATAATCCGGCCCATCGCTGATGACGCTAAACGCCGAACTGGGCGCCGCGCCCCAAGGACGAGCAAGGATTGGAGAGCATCCTCGCATTTCCTTTGCCAAAGTTGTATGGTCTCCTGCATAGCACCATGAAAACACACAATTCAACATCATTAATACTCAGTCTGTCATTCAATAATAACTCAGATCAGTGCATGGGCCCAGATCATTTAGCATGTCTTTTTCCTCTGTTGCCCCCCTTCAACTACAGCTAAATGCAACCACATGAAGGGTGTGTTTGGTTTGTGGGATGGGTTGATCCATCACTAACTCATTCCTCACAAGTCAATAATTAGTATATGCATGAGGAATGGGTTGATTCCACCAAAATTCATGGAATCAACTCATGATGCACCATGATTCCACAAACCAAACACACCTGAAGAGAGCAAGTTGCTAGACTGATATCACTACCACTTAGGCTTAGCATAAAACTTGGAGCGGCCAGCTAAATGCAACCACGTGAACAGAGCAAGCTGCTAGGCTGGACATCACTACAGTTTAGCACAAAACAAGGAGCTGCCATTTCGATGAGATCACGGATCACGGCAGAACAAGACCACTTAACTAGCTATAACCATGGGGAGGGAACCCGCACAGGGACAGGAACAACAGCAGACGTGCAGCGGTGCAGGCGCGCGCATTGCCCTAACGGGAGAGATCTGCGCTCCAGGGAATGAGATCAGGAGGCAGTGGGTTTGGACCTTGGGGGCCTCGTCGATGGCGGAGGAGAGCTCGGAGAGGAGGTCGAAGCAGAGCAGCGCGTCGGGAGTCTTCTGCCTGGCCGATGCCACCACGGACTCCAGCTGGGCCACCAACGCGCCGAACCGCGACAGCGGTATGGGCTCCCGCCGCCGACGCCCTTCGCCATGGGAAGGCAGCGGTTGGAGTTGGAGCGGGAACGCGTCACGGGTGCTCCGTGCTCGGGTGTCGTCTTGTTCAACCGAGATCTGGGACTTGTAGAGCTAGAGCGGTGATGTTGGACTCTCGCTTCACCGAGATCTCAGCGCTCACACGATCCCCAAGATGGGGATTGAGTCATTGAGAGGAGCAGGACGACGACGATGAAATAACATTGGTCAATAACCAATATACACTTTTTTATATTTGTTCTAAGTCAATTTTTAAAAATTTTAAAATACATCAGCATCTACAATATTTAGTTTCCATTAAAATTTCCATAAAATATGTCTTAATTGTTTGCATGTGTTAATACATTTCTCTAAGAGGATCATTGAATTAAAATCTACGTAGTAAATTAGGCCATTTGACTTTAAATTTGACATTACACCACTTTCCAAAGTTCACTTATGAGTCTATCTTAAAATCATAAAGTGGTATATGAAAATTGATTCTGTAGATCATAATCCTATGATTTTACTTTACAACTTATAACACTCACTTCAACCCGGTTCTCTACGATACAAATGCAACATATAAATATCTCTCCCGTATAGCCTACAATAATATACGAATATAATCTATATATAATCATATTAAGTTAATTAATATGTGTCTAAATTATTATTGTTAAAATAGATTCAATCCCAAAGATTCAAATTGGGCTGAACAGTTTTTGGCATGGTTACGAGTAAAATATATTTTGCTCAATTCGTAGGTCCATCTACAAACAAGTGAGTGTAGGTTAGATGTTAGATCCTTACAGTGGTATCTACTACTTACATGCATAGGTTCAAGTATTTGGTTTGAGACATATGTTTATATTTTTCTAGATTTATTTAAAAGTTTAATGGTGTTATTTTTTAAAAAAAATGCTCCATCCATTCTAAACTATAAGACATTTTATTTTTTTAAATACGTTGCATTTGCAATGCATATAGATATACACTATTTCTAGTAGATACATACTAAAAGTAAAGGACAATTGCATAATTATTCTTATTTTAAGGTCTAACTGTACGTTTGTTCTTAATTTTTATTGTCCCTATTTTTTAAATATGAAGCTTTCGATTGCCCCTATTCCATCAAGAAGAGTTAACACTGTTAAGTACATGCTGAAAAGATAGAAATGCCCTCAATATGAATAACCCAAAAATTAATCTGATTTTTTACTAGCCTAGCATGTGCCGATTTTTTTGTACAAACTTATATTCCATTTATTTTTGGACAAATGACAATATATATTTTGTATAAATATAAAAGTAAAATATTTTGCAAGCATATATTGTCATTTGTCGGCACATGCTAGGCTAGTAAAAAATTGGATTGATTTTTGGATTATTCATGTCAAGGACATTTCTATCTTTTCAGCATGTAATTAACGGTGTTAACTCTTCTTCACAGAATAGGGGCAACTGGAAACTTCAGGTTTAAAAATCAGGGACAAACATGCAAAGTTAAAAAAAATAGGGCAAACAAACAGTTAGAGCTTAAAACAAGGCAGTTAGTCCCCTGGCGAGATGCTTGTCCTCGGCTCCTCGTTGCAGGTGTTGAGCGCCAAGCAGATGGCTGCACAGTGTGTAGGGCAGACGCTGGACGACGATGCTGGGGCTGGTGTGTGTCACTGTCCGTCCCGTGGTACCCCATAAGAAGCCCAAAGGAAAGAGAAAGCCGAAGCCCAATACCAAATTCGTCAGCCCAGATTGGCGTAAGTAGGGAAGCACGTTTTGCTGTTACGGCCATTGTTGTCGTTGTATCGTTTTCTTGTTAAAAGGGAAAGGGGTGGGGAAAAGGAGGTTGTCTGGGTTGGCGTCAGAACAGGTTGGCGAGCTGCGGCTTGAGGATCTGACGACCTCCGATTCCACAAACTTGTATCTCACCATTACCAGTTCTAAACTCGAACTCTAGTTCTATGGCAATACCATCGAAGTATCTAGTATTGTAACATCTGGTATCAGCTAGCCGGTCGATTTCTGCCTCAGATCCTCGTTTCCCTGCCTCGATCGTGACTGTGATTCCCGTCGGCGGAGTATTCTGGATTGGCGCTCCGGTGTCGATCGAGTTGCTCATAGGTCCGAGCCGAGGTTGGACGGGTCGGTAGTGGAATTCGACTTCCAATCTGGCTCACGACCATCGTACCTGACTCCAAGTGACGATGAAGGTTGAGGATCAGTTGACTCTGCTCCTGTCGAAGATGGATCAGCAATCAAAGACCATATCGGAAGGGCATCGGGAGTTGAATGATCGCATCACCAACGTCTTCTCCGCCGTCGATGACCTCCGCATGATGAAGGAAGATTTCCAGCGTTGGCGCCCACAAGTCGACGAGCAAGTCGCAGATCTTCGCGGTTGCGTCAAGGATCTTCGCCATCAAATCGATGAGCTCAAGTCCTCCAAATCCGCATCCGAGGCGAGCAAGGGGAAGGTGCCGGCGTCCGCCCATCTGGATGCGTTCGCATCCCTGGCGGCACCTGGGCCATGTGGCCACCGCGACGACACACATCACCAGAGTGCTGGTTTCGGGGATGGTCTACACGACCACTCCCGAACCAACTCCAGTCACAGGTACTGAAACTGTCACATGCCCTCATGCCTGCAGTTTCGATTTCAGTCACCTAGTGTCCTACTACGCTCGCCCTCCTCTGAATGCTGCTATACCCCAACAAGACTTTCCTCAATTCAGTGGTACTAATCCCAAGTACTGGGTCCAGCAGTGTGTTACTTACTTTGATCTCTATGATATTCCTCCTGCGAATTGGGTTAAGTTAGCTACGCTCAACTTCACTGGTCCAGCTGCCTTCTGGATGCAGACTATAGAATTCAATCTTCGCAAGTGTTCCTGGGAGGGTCTTTGTGATTTAGTTGTGGAGAGGTTTGATAGGGATCAGTTTAATCACCATATTCATCAATTTTTCCATACCAAACAAACTGGTTCTGTGCTTGAGTATGTCACTGCTTTTGATGACCTGATGCATCAACTTCTAGCTCATGACCCTCTCATCAATCCTGCTATTCTCACTGGGCGGTTTATAGATGGCCTTAAACATGATATTGGAGTTGTTGTTCTTTTACATCGTCCAAAAGACCTCGATACTGCGAGCTCTCTTGCTATTTTACAGGAAGAGGTGTCGTCTGGATCAGCAAGCAAAGAGTACAAAAAGTTGGACTCCTACAGCTCTTATAAGGGACAAGTCAAGACCTCAGCTATTTCTCCGACGGCCAGCGTTCCGGTGGAAACTACCACCACCTCCCCAAAAGCTCCTGCTGATGAAAAGCTAGCTGCTCTCATGAGATACAGGAAGTCCAAAGGCTTATGTTTCAAATGTGGAGGTAAATGGGGCCCTCAACATAAATGCCCTTCTTCTGTACCTCTGAACATGATTGAGGAGGTGTGGCACATGCTTAGTGATGGTCTAGATGATTCCAATGAGGAAGCTTCTGATTATAACCCTGATGAGCTCATGGCTCTTTCTAATCACGCTGTCAATGGTACAACTGCATCCCATACTCTGCGGTTATATGGTTATATTCAGCAAAAGCCTTCAATCATTCTGGTGGACTCAGGGAGCTCTCACAATTTCCTCAACGAACGAGTGGTTGCCACCCTCTAACCCTGGACACCTTTAAAACATCCATTGTCTGTCAGAGTGGCTGACGGTTCCACCTTACCATGCACTCATGAAGTGGTCAATTGCTCATGGTCTGTACAGGGTGTACTCTTTACTACAACATTCAAGATTCTTCCTCTACAGTGTTATGATGTTATCTTGGGCATGGAGTGGCTAGAAACTTTCAGTCCTATGCAAGTGCAATGGAAGGAGAAATGGCTTAGCTTCAGCCTCAATGAGTCTACTGTCAAGATCAAAGGTATCCCAGATGCTCCCTCCTCTTGCCATGAGATTACACTCAATCAGCTGACAGCATTGCAGCACAAGGAGGAGGTTTGGCACCAGGTGTCCCTCTATTCTTTGGATGCTTCGGACAGGCCTTGTCAAGCTGATCTATTACCAGAAATACAACAGCTCGTTGATCAGTTCTCTGAGCTCTTCTCTGAACCATCTAGTTTACCCTCAGATAGAAATTTGGTGCACTCTATACCTTTGTTGCCTGGTGTACAACCTTTCAGACTCAAACCTTACAGATACACTCCAGCACAGAAAGATGAAATTGAAGCTCAAGTGGCTCATTTGCTTAAATCCAACATGATTAAAGAAAGTACAAGTCCTTTTGCTTCACCTGCTCTCTTAGTGAAGAAGAAGAATGGAGAGTGGCGTCTCTGTGTGGATTATAGGAAGCTTAATGCTTACATAGTCAAAAACAAATTTCCTATGCCTATAATTGAGGAATTGTTTGAAGAACTGCATGGAGCTTGCTGGTTTTCCACACTAGATCTCATATCTGGATTCCATCAAATTATGGTATCCACTGCAGATCAGTTCAAGACTGCTTTTCAAACTTATAGTGGACATTATGAATATCTTGTCATGCCATATGGACTTACAGGAGCCCCATCTACATTTCAATATGTCATGAACCAAGTGTTGGCATCTCTCCTCCACAAGTGTGTTGTAGTTTTTTATAGATGACATTCTCATATACAGCAAGAACTTGGAAGACCACTTACAACATGTCCAGCAAGTTTTCCAACTCCTCCAAGAGCATCAATTCAAGGTCAGATTATTCAAATGCTCCTTTGCCAAGCAGCAGTTGTATTACCTTGGTCATGTTCTCTCTCCCAATGGAGTCTCCACTGACCCTGCCAAGATCAGTATTGTACAACATTGGCCTTCACCTCAGTCTGTCAAGGAGGTCAGAAGTTTCTTGGGTCTAGTTGGGTATTACAGGAGGTTTGTCAAGAACTTTGGCATGATAGCCAAACCCCTCACTGACCTACTCAAGAAAGGCTCTCTGTTTATTTGGACTGATATCTGTGAGCAAGATTTTAGTATACTGAAACAAGCTTTACTGTCCGCTCCTGTGTTGGTTGTACCAAATTTTTCCAAACCATTTGTGGTGGAAACAGATGCCTCTGACAGGGGGATTGGTGTTGTTCTTCAACAAGATAGTCATCCAGTTGCCTATGTCAGCAAGGCATTGGGCCCCAGAACACAAGGCTTATCTACTTATGAAAAAGAGAGCCTCGCTATACTTCTGGCTATTGATCAGTGGAAGGCTTACTTGTATCCTGCTGAATTCATTATTCACACTGATCAAAAGAGTCTTATTCATTTGACAGACCAGAAGCTGCACACCTATTAACAACAAAAGGTCCTTACTAAGCTTATGAGCTTTCAGTACATAATCATATATAAAAAGGGGTCTACAAACTGTGCAGCAGACTCTTTATCTCGAGCACCACAAGTTGAATCGGCCCTCAATGCCATATCACTGGCTCAACCAATATGTCTTCAAGAATTAATTTCTAGCTACAATTCTAATTAGCTGGCCGAGAAGATGTTGGCTGCTTTAGCTCTCCACAACCCAGAGGGACATTTCTCTTTACATCAAGGTGTTATTAAGTACAAGGGGACGATCTGGCTGGGACATTCTGTTGATCTCCAAACTAAGGTCACCGATCACCTACATTGGTCACCTGTAGGCGGCCATTCTGGAGCTTTTGTCACATATCAACGGGTCAGTCTACTGTTTTATTGGCCCCATATGAAAGCCACAATTCAAGACTTTGTATCTTCCTGTGTGGTCTGTCAACAGGCAAAGTCCGAGCGCATTCCATATCTGGGCCTTTTGCAACCCTTAACGGTACCCAACAAAGCCTGGACAGTGGTAACCATGGATTTTATTGAAGGACTGCCCTTGTCAGCTGGTTTCAGTTGCATTCTTGTGGTAGTGGACAAGTTCTCTAAATATTCACATTTTATCAAACTGAAACACCCCTTCTCAGCCCTGCAAGTCGCTCAACAGTTCATGGAACATATCTACAAGTTACACGGCTTGCCGACAGCCATTGTCTCCGATAGGGACAAGATCTTTACGAGCAACCTATGGAAGGAACTCTTCCGGCTACCCGGTACTAAGTTGTGCATGAGTTCTGCCTACCATCCTTAAAGTGATGGTCAGACAGAGAGGGTCAACCAATGCATCGAGAGCTTCCTTCGCTGCTTCATTCATGCTTGCCCCAAGCAGTGGTCTCAGTGGTTACATCTCGCCGAGTTCTGGTATAACACCTGCTATCACTCGGCTCTACAGCACACACCCTTTGAGGTTATGTACGGTTACCATCCAACATACTTCGGGATTGATCCTGACCAAGACTGTGTGATTCCTGAGCTTTCCGACTGGTTATCCAAACGTCAGTCAGTTACAGCCTTGATCTAGCAACAACTTTTGAGGGCTCAACAGCGCATGAAACATCAAGCCGACAAGCATCGTTCTGAACGCAGCTTTGTTGTTGGTGACCGAGTCTGGCTTAAACTCCAACCCTATGCTCAGAGTTCAGTCACTTCCAGGATCAGTCCAAAACTGTTGTATCGGTATTTTGGTCCTTTCGAAGTTGAAGCTTGGATTGGCTCCGTTGCATATAAACTCAAACTGCCCTAGAACTCTACCGTTCACAATATCTTTCATGTCTCCCTGCTCAAACCGGTGCAAGGTATGGGACCCATTCCTTTCACTCCACTACCTGCTGTTGACGTTCTTGTGCAGTATCCGGCCATGGTTCTGGATCATCGGGCCACAACTTGCAATCGCCAATCATATCATCAATTGTTGGTCCAATGGAGGGGCTCTTCGCCAGAACTTGCTACGTGGGAAGATGAAGATGATTTCCTCCGTCGATTTCCGGACTTCTCGGCTTGGGGACAAGTCGTTGCTAATGGAGGGGGAGATGTCATGGTCCGTCCTGTGGTACCCCAGAAGAAGCCCAAAGGAAAGAGGAAGCTGAAGCCCAATACCAAATTCGTCGGTCCAGATTGGCGTAAGTAGGGAAGCACGTTTTGCTGTTGCGACCATTGTTGCCGTTGTATCGTTTTCTTGTTAAAAGGGAAAGGGGTGGGGGAAAAGGAGGTTGTCTGGGTTGGCGTCAGAACAGGTTGGCGAGCTGCGGCTCGAGGATCTGACGACCTCCGATTCCACAAACTTGTATCTCACTATTACCAGTTCTAAACTCGAACAACAGTTCTATGGCAATACCATCGAAGTATCTAGTATCGTAACAGTGCGGTGACGGCAACACGGTGTGCCAGAGCCAGACAGACGGTAGCGGCCAGCAGCTCAGACTTGCCCCTTGCGGCTTGCAATTTGGAGCGCGACGCTTCAGCTTCCAAGGAACCCGTCCCGCGGTGAGGAAAGGAGCGACGCTTCGCCTTCCTACCCGACTGTAACTCTGGAAGGGTGACGTAGTGGGCTGCCTTGTTGACAGGATTGCTTGTTGGGCTACTAGGGTGCCTCATTTTGGGCCATGGGGGTGCCTATAGGGTCGAATTTTGCTAGCTATTAGGAAATTATGGAATTTGAGGGGGTGTCTGGGCACCCACAACCCCTTATTGGGCTTCGCCCCTACGCACACGTGTAATTTTGCGCATGTGATGTTAAGTTTTTCTAACTCTTAAGATATTAGGAGATGAGATTAGGAATTGTTAAAGATGTTTTTTTAGTTTTACTAAAAAACACAGATTGAGAGAGTGTTTTAGAAATTCTTGAAGATGCTTGTAGCAACAATGAAGACGAATGGATAGATGATGAATATTATGACAATTGTCTTCATTCGTGATGTGATGAAAATACTAGAGATCGATGGAGCAAGACGAAAACGTCGTTGTGGTTTTCGGATGTGATAGGGATTATGGGACGAGCGAAACAAGTGTAGCACAATTAAATTAATTGAATGGACAGGTTGAGAGCAACGGTTAAGACGGGGATTGAGAGGAGTGGGACGACGATGAAATAACATTTGTCAATAACTAATATATACTTTCTTTATATATTTATTTTAAGTCAATTTTTTAATGTTTTTAAAATATGTCAGCATCTCAATATTTATTTTCATTCAATTTTTGATAAAATATGTCTTAATTATATCTATGTGTTAGTACATTTCTCTAAAAAACCATTTGGATCCTTTTATATGGAGGAATTAAAATCTACCTAGTAAATTAGACCATTTGGCTTTAAATTTGACATTCCACCACTTTCTAATATTCATATGAGTCTATCTCAAATAGTACAATTCATAAAGTGGCATATTAAAATTGATTCTATAGATAATAATCCTATGTTTCCACTTTGTAACTTATAAGACTCACTTCAACTCACTTCCCTACGATACAAATTGAAGAATCATGACCCTATTGGTTTCGGTGATTAACGACAAGTAAATGTTATTATGACTAATGTGTGTTTTGCATAGACTATGCTTAGCTTAGCCATGATAACTAATGTGAATAGGCACCTTATGGTTATCTATTGTCCCTAAGATGGATATCGTTTCAGATTTCAAAGAGACATGATGAAGACCCTAGAGTGATAGGTCTAAGTGTCATAAGGAGATGAAGGACACTTAGTACAGTTATGGCTTTATTTGATCTTTGATCGTACTATCAAGAGGAGTTTGGACTAGTAGCTTGACTTAGGAGAGCTTCATGACTTAGGTGTGGTGCACACTTGACAACCTTAGCTCTAAGCAAGCCTATGATGACCGTAAGATAGCCTAAAACAACTTCCATATTCATCGCGACGAAAACCGAAGTTGAGAGAGCCGTTTTCTGGACATCGAACACTGGAGTCCTAGGCGACGGACGTTGTCCGTCGCGACAGACGCTGGTGTCGGACGCTAGGGTTTGACCCCCCGACCGTCCGTTGGGCTAATAGAGAGGTTCCAGAGAGGCTATGCGCGCGACGGACACGTCCGTCGGCACACCATCGGATGCTAGGGAACGTCCGTTGGATTAATTCCAGAAACCCGAGAGCATCGAGTTCATGTCGGACGCTGGGGTGCAGCCTCCATCGCCAAGCGACGGAGCGTCCGTCGATTTAATTAAAAGAATTTCCCGGTTTCCCGAGAGCGAAGAGTTTGCATCGGACGCTGAGGATCAGTGTCCGTTGCCTTGCAACGGAGCATCCGTTGGTCGGGAGTTTGAACAGGAACTAGCCGTTGGGGTAGACGACAGAGCGTCCGTTGCCAACTTAAACAGAGTGTTTTTCCTACTCGTGGGCTAGTTGTGTGTGGAAGTATTTATACCCCATCCCTTACCTTTCCAACCTGCCTTTGCTCATTTGAGTTGCTGAGAAACATCTTGTGAGGTTTGGGAAGAGAGCAAGAGCCCTAGTGAGAGAGATTTGCGAATCCATCCATCAATCCTCTCTAGTTCATCCAAAAGTTCAAGTATGCATCCACTCTAGTTGTGAAGCTTGAGTGCGTCAAGTGAAGATCGAAGTTTGTTACTCTTGGTGATCGACATCACCTAAACGGTCCGGTGATGCTCGGAGAAAGGTGATCGCCGGAAGGATTGTCAGCGGCCCTTCTCCATCGACTTGTGATCAGTTGTGGGCGGTTCACCGAGCCGGAGTGGCGAAAAATCAGCCCGTAGAAAGCACTTGTCACGCCCCCAACTAGGGCCTAGACCACACGATTATAAAAACTAATTTATAACCCTGTAAGGCTAAAAAAGTGTGGACGCAAAGTGGATAACAACATTTTTTTTCTTTATTGATATATGTTGAGTATTTTAAAAAAAAGGTTTGAACCCAAAACTAGATATACATGTCATTTTCTTTGATAAAGATATAAACTATCCTAGAGTAATTCCTACGCCTTAGTCGTCCCACTTCCCGCTTGATCTAGTCGATTACTGAGGTGCTGCAAAATAATTAAATTCACGAGTGAGTATACAAATCATACTCAGCAAACGAGCTGAATAATAACAATTCATCTAGAAAAGAAATATTACAAAAGCCAAGTTGAACTGGTGCTATACATATGACCGCAAGCTTCCCTACCCGGGAGCACAGGGGTGAAATTTCACACTTTAATCTCTATAGAGGGGTATCCTAACATCAATAGTCCCTACTAAAAGATTCATTTTAGTAGAGCAGAGTTCCTAAGCCCTCCAGGAATACATCTCCTGACCTACTAGCACCTGGTGGCTCCTACGGATCCATCACCTAAGCACCCTATTCAGAACAGGAGCTGTCCCCGATGGAGAACTCTGACGATCTCATTCCCAAACCATGACCGGTACAATATGATTGCTATCGTGACATCATTTTTTTTAAAAAAAAATAAACTTTAGCAACATGACTATAAGTTAAAATTGAATTGTAGACATCACGACATCATAAATAGCACAATATTTCAAAATATAAATAATATGAGAATAAGTACGTTAAATGTAAATAGGTGGAATATAAATGCAACACCATGCTAAAAAAATAGAACGTACGCGGAATATAGAAACAACACCACTGCTAAAAGGTAAAACACACACGGAATATAAAAACAACACCACTGCTGAAAGGTAAAACGCACACGAAATAAAAGCAACATCACTGCTAGAAAATAAAATGCACACGGAATATAAAAACAACACCACTACTAAAAGGTAAAACACACACGAAATAAAAGCAACACCACTGCTAGAAAATAAAACGCACACGGAATATAAGAACAACACCATCGCTGAAAGGTAAAAGACACATCAATATAATAATCAAAATGCATACTATAATGTAGGTAGAGCCATAAGTAAAGCTCGCTTGCCTGAATACTACTAAACTAAAGAACTACTACTATTCTCTAGCACTCGATTAACAGGAGATACCCTTCACAGTGCTAGCCCTATTGCTTGCTGGTTGTTATAGCTTGCTTGCTCATGCTATGAACCGGCCGGACAGTCCTATTTATAGGCGGCAAGGGCAGCAGCTCGCGTACTTCCTACGTCACTGGAGACTGGAGAGTGCACGAGAACAATGTAGAATGTAAGAGACTCTACTATATTATTTTTAAACCGATTTACTATACTAATTTTTCATTTTCTTTGTACATACCTTGGTCTGGTATTTACCGCTAACTACAGTACCAGTACTAGCTTTTCGTATCAAAGGTCCAGGTGCAAGTAAGGCAATTTTCAAGAGTCATGGATAACCATGCTGACACTATAGCCAATGATTACATACCTATTACCTAGACCATAGAGCTACCGCCTAACATTTGTCAAAATCACGTACGTATGCATGCATTCAAAGGAGCTATTGGTATTTGGAGTAAATAATTATTTACTTTATATATTGGTGGGCTAGATATTATCCACTCCTATGCATTTATAAACCTCCAAATTAAGTATACACTTGACGTTCACAAGTAATGAGCATATTATAGTTTACTAATTATGGTTGTTATATTCTTTTTTTTGGGCGTTACTGCACTTATCCTTTGCACGGAATTGAGGGGGAGCAATATCTTGCAAGGTGCTCCAATAAGGACTAAGGACTAAATTTAGACTGGTTTAACTAAACACTATGCAGACTGAGCTTTTCTATAACACAGAGCTAAACACAAGTAATCACGGCCCATTATCACAAGCTATGCTGTCAAACGCAGTACGGCCCTTCATGTTTGATTGAAATCCAAGGTTGCACCACAAAAGGAATGAACAAGTCCATTTTTTCTCTCTAAATTTTTGAGAAAGTATGTTTTATCTAAACTTTAAAACCGGACAAAACCTTCCTCAGCTTTTAAAATAGTGTGTTTTACCACTCTGGGTCGATTATAAGCGGTTTTAAGGTGGTTTTATCCTATTTTTGTTTCTTTATTTCGACCGAATCTTTGAAAATCAGATTAAATCATAGAAAAATCATAAAATGAAAAATTCAATTTGTTTAACTCCATATGAGTAGTTCTACACAACAAACATATAATATGGTATGCTTTAGTACAAAGTTTTTGTTGTAGATTTAGATATATTTTTTAATATAATTATTTGGAATAATTCATAACTTTAGTTTATATGGTCCAATTGTGGTGATATTTTTATGGTGGACTAATTATTTTATGTTTGAACTACAGTAAAAATTTAATACTCATTGGATCATATATAAGTTACTTATAGATTTATATAGGGTTTATGCTTGTTAAATATAAGTAAATCTATAACTAATTTATACATGATTCAATGAGTATAAAATTTTACTATATAAGCATACATTATTTAAACCACCATAATTTTTTCACCATAATTGGTCAATAAAACACAATTATGAATTATTTTAATTAATTACATAAAATAATAGATCTAAACCTAAGCACAACATGTTATATATTCACTGTGTTGATCTACTCATGTGCAGTCCAATAAAGTTGAATTTTCTATTTATGATTTTTTTATTTACTATGATTTTTAAAAGATTCAGCCGAATTAATAAAAAAAAAGAAAAAAAGACAACAGTCTTGAAAACCGCTTATACTCGGCCTATGGAGGTAAACGCACAATTTCAAAAGTTGAGAGAGGTGTTTTGCCTAGTTTTAGAGTTCAGAGAAAAAAACAGACTTTTATAAAAATTGAGAAGGGAAAAGTAGTTTTTTTTTTCAAAAGGAAGCAAAATGTAGCCGAACAAAAGGGAACGAAACTACAAAGGAAGGGTGATGGACTTAGTGGCCCATAGTGCTTCTAGGCTGGTCTCTCTCTTTTTTCGGGGTCATTTAGCGTTTTGTTGGCCCACTTCTATTCTATAAAACTGTTTTCCTTTTATTTGTTTGGACTAGGTTCCCGTTTTTATTTTCTTCATTCAAGTTCTTCGCTCCATCTTTTTCATCTCCCTTTTCCCATGTTTTTTTATTTTTTTATTGTAGTTGCTCTGTGTTCGTGGTCTACACGCTGCTGGTCTGAGCCACTATGTTCCCAACTTTTCAGTTGGTCACTGTGTAAGCAATGAATGAATGAATCAAAGTAAGGGGCTGTTTGAAACCAAGATTTGAGAAACGTAAGAAATGAAGGAAATATATAGAAATAAGTAAGGTGGAGTACAAGAGGGGATTGAAAAAAAGGAATTTTAGCACCCTACAAGAATCTCACGGCTCATGGACCAAATGTTGCGTGTGCCTCACGCTTTCGCAAATAATTTGAGTCAGAGTAGATTTTCGAGTTTCATTGTTTTGTAAAGGACACACAGCCTTTCCTCCAGAACGATAAGATTTATTCCTTTGATTCAAACAACCCAAACCAACGGAATCGTTTTCCTATGAAATTTCTACGAGGAATCTCTATTCCAAACGTGGTCCTAAAGATAGTATCAACAACGAAGACGAATATATGATGGATATTATGAAAGAACAGTTATCGATGGAGCAAGACGAAAACGTTGTTGTGGTTTTCGGATGTGACGGGATTCTGAGACCAGCGAAGCATGTGTAGCACAATTAAAATAATGGACAGGTTGAGAGCAATGGTTAAGATGAGGGCTGAGAGGAGCAGGGCGACGATGAAATAAAATTTGTCGGTAACTAATATGTACCCGAGCCGTTTTAAATCATATATACTTGTTTACATTTTCTAAATAAAAAAAATGCAATTCTATCATTTTGAGGAGTCAAACAATCTGAGGTTTGAATGTTTATTTTTTTTAAAAAATAGTAATATTTATGATTCAGAATATGTATTACTAGATATTTATAGAAATTATTTTCATATAAACCTATTTGAAGACATAATACTAATATTATTATTCAACCGTGTAATCTTGGTCGAGCTTAATCTAGTTTGATTGGCGTATATCCCGGCCGGCATGGTTGCATTCATTTTTCTTTTGGACGAAAGAAGAAGTATTTGTTAATTAACGTACCAAATAATTGAGTTGTGCACATGCAACTTGTATGTGTTTGAGGGGTTTTGCCGATAAAAAACATGGTCGAGCACACCGAAATGCCAACCCTAAACCCTAAATTTTTCGCCTTCATCATCGTGCCATTCAATCCACGTTTTCCGGTCACTTTGACACCGGCCGTGTAACAGCGATGCAGCAGCTAGTGAAGATGTCCAAATTAATAAAATATCCCCGCCGGCCTCTCCTCCTTCGTCCTTAAATTCCTTTGCTTGCTCACCCGGCGCAACGGGCCAACGGCACATGCACGCACGCATCAGTCGTCTTCGCGCCATATGTACACGGTCCCACGCCCTTGCGCGGGGAGGCAACCAGCAGCAGCAAGGGCGTCGCAGTCGCAGAACGTGGTGACGATCGAAGTCCACTTTTGTGGAGGATGCGCAGGCGAAAGGCTGGGGGTGGGCGAGAATAGGCACGCACGTGTTCCTCATGGAGGAAAAGCGGGAGCGACGGCGCGGCGCATGCATGCATATGCGCCAGAGAGAAGATGGACCGGTGGTGGTCGTCCGAGTCAGCTCAGCTCAGCTGCGGTGCGGACGGCACCGACTCCTCCATGCTCCAGATCGATCGATCAACGTATGTAGGACGAATCGGCACGTACTGTACGTACAGGCCGGCGGGGTGTCCGTCATGGACATGGACACGAGCATCGGGACAGCACGCAGGTGACGACATCTCGACCAGAAGTAGCCCCTACTGCTACAACTACAGAGTAGTGACCACAGGAGTATACATGGGCACAAGGTAGCATGTATGCATGACGACGTACGACGCCGGTGGCGGTGATAGGTCAGGTGTGGTGTGGCGTGCTGTGCTAGGCAGGCCGGCTGGTGCTAGAGAGGACGTGGAGCTCAAGTACACAACGGTTATGGCCTTATGGGGTCACGTCTCGTCGTCCACGACAGTTGCAGATCCAGCCTAACATGTTATTGATATCAGCTCTACTATACTATAGATAAATTTCATATATAAGCATAAATTTACAATACAAATTAGAGAAAGTTGCTGTTGTCAACGGACAACAGTGAACAGGGCTGGATCCGCCCCTCGTCGCTCCTATTTGGAACTATGTTTTTCGTGTAAAAATGAACTGATTTCTTTAAAATTCTTTCGTAACATATATAAGAGCGTCCGCAATGGTAATAGCTAGTACTAACTACATAGTCAGTTGATGTGGAGGTGAGAGACAATAAAAGAGACCAATATATATTACTGGACCCACATGTTACTCTCACATAGTCTTCGACTACGTGAAATAGATAGGATATTTGCTCGTCGCTAGTGACTACTCTCTCTCCTACTTTTTTCATGTCATGTCACATCTACCTACCTAAATAGCTAACCATTACAGACGCCCTAAATCGGTGGTTAGCAGTTCCAAGCACAACATCTAGATGGTCAGTCGTGCTTCGTGTTCATATTCCCAGTAGTTAACCAATTAATACTCTTTCTCGCTGAAATAAATTGGATGGACACTGGGTGCACCAGTGTTACTATGAGACCCTGTCTAGATGGTTGACACGTGGCTGGTAGAGAAAATCGAATGTGTAACCACAAGTGCATGCTATATGTATTAACTAACTTGTTATACATGCATGGGTGAGACCCTGCATGACTCAATCTGATATCCGTTTGATTAGATTGTTTGTCCACATGTCAATCATGTGTCAACCATTTAGATGGGTCTCATGGTAACACTGGTGCACCCGGAGTCCATCCAATTTATTTGCCTTTCTAGCCTAATGCGCTTTGCCCCTTATTTAGCTAGCTTTCTGCTATGCTTCCGTTGCTCACACAGGCATTGATATGTGAACTTGTGTACACGACCCATGGATGATTGGATGGTGTCACGTCGAGCTGCCAGGGGACATGCTGAGGATGCTTTTGCCGATCACCGATCGAGCATGCCGTGCCAAAGCGATCCCCACGTCGGAGGTCAGTGGCACCAGAGGAACCACCGCATCGGAGGTCTCAGCTAGCGGCACGAGAGAAAACATGAGACATGTACGTGTGTCTTTCGGACTTGGGGGAATTTTAGACTTTTCTCATCGCGGGTGACGCCGCTAGAGGCAATAGCGTGTGGAATGACGTGGAGGGCATGCAGAAGAGTTTCGACCAGTGCCACCTAAGTGTGCTCGAACATTTTTAGTGGCTTAACAACCATCTTTTTTAACGACACATGTGTACATAAATAAAAACCTTATGTGTTTATAGGGAAAGCTACAGTTTATATAGTATAGACTGTAAGACAATAGCGTCCGAGTCTTCAGTTGTAGCAACTATCGACCTGTTCGTTTGACAGGATTATACACTGTTCTGGTAGAATTATACACTGTTGGCTGATTTATTATGAGAGAAAAATACTGTTCTAGCTGAATTTAAGCCGACTGAAAAGCCAAGCGAACAGACTGTATAACTAGAGGGAGTGCATCAGAAAAAGATGACGACAGCCGCCTGTCCAGTATTGTCAGGTGTCGTGCGTGTAGGCACATCAACTGGATAGGAACATACTGTCAACAACCAAAACTAGGAAAACAAGACCATTAATAAGGAGCATCCACTTATGCATTATCGAGGATACATGCATTTATATGTAGGGGCTATTGTGTTCTTGCCCCTACTTTGACATTCAATTGTGATTTTAACCTCATTTTTGTCGCCGTTCTAATTTTACTCCTGCTATGTAATTACGAAGCTTCAGTTTACTCCTATTTCTAACTCTGTTAATTGTTTCTGTAATAAAAAAATTACAAAATAGAAAAACCCTAGGTAATAAGACCAAAGGGCAAAAATGCCTCTTATCCACTCAAACCTTCCCCTTTACTCATCATCTCTCTGTTCGTTCGTAACCAGTAGCGGCGAATCGGAGGGGCGCGGCGTGGCTGGGCGGCTCTTCGCGGTCGAGGCCGGAGGGCGCAGTTGGGCGGCCTTGGCGGGATCTGCGGTGGGGCGGCTAGGGCCATACCCAGGCGGGCAAGCGCCCCGCGCGGACGGGCGCTAGGCCCGCGTCGCTCACAGCTCCTCTGCGGTCGGGTGGGCAGAGCCCTGCCGGCGGCCAGGCACCGCGTCGGGCGGCCAGAGCCCCGCGCGAGCAGGCTACAGGCGCCTCGTCCAGCGGCCAGGCACCGCATCAAAGAGGCGCCGCGTCGGGCAGCCAAAGCTTCGCGCCGACAGACTGCAGGTGTCGTGTTCGGCGGCCAGGGCCTATGCGGGCGGACGGACGACAGGCGTTCCAGGAGCGGAGGACAGGAGCGGCGACCCAGGAGAGTGCAAGAGCGGCGACCAACGATGGGCAAAATCGCAATTTCGCATGGGCAAACTTGTCCTTATTGAGCCCATTTGACACCGTTAGCTGCTCTTCACGGAGTAGGGGTAAACTTAACCTTCGTTTTCAGAAAACAGGGGTAAAATCACAAAGCCGACAAAAACGAGGGCAAAATCACAATTGGACTTCAAAATAGGGGCAAGAACGCAATAGCCCCTTATATGTATTGGATGATGTTCCATACTGTATATGATGCCATTTAGTGTAAGTAGATAAAGATATACTCTCCCTGTCCTGTTTAATGGTCGCTTTAGCTTGTTACCAGGTGCAGCGACGATTGGATGCATTTTACTATGCTGTGTGTCCAGATGCACTCTACTATATTATAAATGTAGACGATTGAATGCATTGCCATAACGACGTTTAGAGCGGGACATATAGGGGAGTAGATGATGATCAATATCTATGTATCCCACAAGCTAGTTTTGTACTCCCTCCATTTCAAATTGTAAGTCATTCCAAGAATCTTGGAGAGTCAAAGCATGTTAAGTTTGATCAAAGATTATAGAGAGAAACATACAAATTTATGACATCAAATAGGTATAATAAGAAAATATAACTAATAAAGAATTTAATGATACTCGGTATCAAATATGTTATTATCATATTATATAAATTCACTCAAACTTTATAAACTTTGACTCTGCAAGATTGTTAGAATGACTTACAATTTGCATTGGGATGGAGGGAGTAGCATCAAATTTTATCGCTTTTTTCAGGGGCATTTGATGCAACAGTTAGAATAATGTATTATAGCAACCCCTGAAAACCAATCTCCTTGGAAAGTCTCCAAGCATACTATGAATATAATATATTTCGCTATCCATGCCGTACTACAGATGAAAATAAGGATGCGCCATGTCAGTTTACATTGCATACATTTCACATGCTACGAATAGCACAACAGGTTTTTCCTTTGTTGGGAGAGGCAAAAACTCTTTTGACCTATATATGTTACACAAGTGACGGATGCACGTTCAACTTGTGGTGTGACCATTAGGTTTTGATGCAGCAAATAGGTAACATACAGTGGCTTGGCTCCATATATAGCTCCGCCACTGCATACAATTAGTGTGTATTATATTATAACGTCCAAGAATTAATAAGAACCATTCATGCATCATTAATCTTGCATCTCTGTATCACACACTACTGCATTATATTGACACGGGTTCCTGTTGTTGGTCATCATCAGATGATGTGGAGAGCGTCCATCCTTTCTTGGATAGTTACGTATCTCATGTCCGGGTATAGCTGGGTGGCGTCCACATCCTCCTCCCCATTCGGCTTCTTCATGCACCGGCCAGCGCTAGCGGCGACGAACGTCGCGTGCAAGATCGCCAGCTGGAAGTTGAGTGGGAACTGGGACTCTGCAGCAAGGTAGAAGGCACCAGGATGGCAGCAGATATATATAGCAATAAATAAGCTCGGCACTAGGATATATAGCAAAAAAAATACCTATATGTTCCATCTGTCCAAACACGCCCTCCCCAAACACACACGTACACCATAAAAATAAGATGCGTGTATCAATTTTTGTTAACTTTGATTAGATCGGTAGAAAATGTGTTCAACATTTATATTTTTAAATACGTCTTATAATGATGCTAATTAAGTATTGTAAATATTTATATTTTTTTATATATAATTAGTTAAAATAAAAAAAATATTAGTTTCTCAATTAACAAAAAGGACTTGTATTTAGAGACTGAAAGAGCATATGATAGTATATACCTACCTTGTACTTTTTTGAGTAGGTCTTCTTCGGCAACATAGTGTCTGTGAAGGGTTTTGCCGATTTTGTTCTCCCAAAGAGAGACGAGTTGGTCGAGGGAGCATAGATTGCCATTACCTGGAGGCCGCAAGTGCAAGATCTTGTTGAGTGCGCGTGGGTCTTCCACGGCTCTGATAGCCACCTTGCTCGATCATATCCTCCTCATGGACCAAGAATGCTGGATCATCGTCGACCGGAGAGCATGCATGAGCACGAGACGAATTATATACTGGCGATATATATATATATATATATACTTTCGTACCTTGTACTTTTCCATCGCCGAAGATGGTGGCGGTGGTGTCCGGAGGACCGTTAGCGTGAGGGTTTCCAGCCATTAGCAACAGGAAGGCCTGAACCCAGAAGCCGCAGACGATGGTGTATGGAACCCCTGCAGCTTTCAGAGCTTGGCGGACTCGCAGTTTGGCGCCTAGAATGCTCTTTAATGGCTCCACCGACGTGTACTGCGCGACCACCTCCACGTCGCAGCCGTATTCAGAAGGCAAGAAGCGCTGCGCGTGCAGTGGTCGATGATGATAGATGATATCAAACACATATATATAGCATGCATGCAGCAGCTATAGCTTCTATAGCTGGGGCTAGCGATCGAAGAAGCAGAGCATGCAGAAATGAAATGAATTTCTGCTGGCCGGCCGGGGGGCTCAGTCATGCACGCACCTTAACATTGCCTGCTTCTTTCATGGCGGCCACAATCTTGAGTTGGCTCTCCACCTCCTCCGGCGAGGTGTAGCCGATGGCGGAGATGACCACGTCGCCGGCCTGCTGCTTGATCGCCGCCACCAACACGTCGCCGTCGTTGACGATGTCCCCCTGCACGCATATGCATGCATGTTACCTTAGCTGCTTTGATCGAATTAGTAGGTGATGATCGATCGATCCATATAATAATGCTTCTAACAATTAATAGCTACTGTAGCTATATACCGCATGCATGTACCTACCCAGACAATGCTTGCCCCTCTGGCTTTGAACTCCTCGAGGAGGCTGGCCTTGGTGGGGTCGGCGGCGACGGTGGCGGGCCGGACGAGCACGGTCGTCGGGTGGCCGGCGTTGAGGCTCGCCGTCACGAGGTGGCGCCCGATCTTCCCCGTCCCACCGATCACCAGGACCCTCGTCGTCGTCATGTCTTCTATCTTTTCTTTTGGTAAATTAAACTACCTACCTCAGCTACTGAGCTACTGGTGGCTCTCACTGATCTCAGGTGGGTTTATATGCATGTGTTCCATAATATAAGTATACGAGGACACCGCGCGCCATCCAGGCCTCAGCCTCGTGGGGCCAGCTAGCAGGACACGTTGCTAGAGAGTCAGCCATACAATACGTTGCAAATTACGCATGGATCACGTGCTTCGCCAGTGTGCCGTACAGTCCTTGCTCCAGGTGAAACTTTTGCATTTTGGTCCTTTTAAAAATATTTTTCTACAAATAGACCTCTAGAGAAACATTTTGTAAAAATAGACCAGAAATTCAGCGTATTAGAAAGACATCGCCGAACCTTGCCACGTCAGCACAGACACCGGTAGTCTTTGCGACGCAGGATCCGACGTGGTGCTCGGTCCCACAGACCTCGGCGTGCAACCAGTTCACGCCGTGTTTCATACCTCGGCGTGCTTCAACCCAACGCCGATGTCTGGGCACTTAGCTCCACCGGCCTGGACACTTAGCATTGTCTACCGATGCTTGGCCTTGGCGTTATTTTGTATCACGCCGACATCTGAGGAATTAATGCCGAGTTTTTGCAGGTCATACAGACAACACATTTAAATGACACACCAAACATACATGAAGGACCATACAGCAATATCCACGACATAGTTACATTTGATGAATTTGCAGTCCATGCAGCAGCCTAGTACATAACAACATTCCCAATCGCAATATAAGAGAAGGACCATGTAGCAGCCTAGATAACAAATAGTACACGATTTAAAGTTCAGTAGACCATCACATCATTAAGTGTCATCCACTACATCAAGTCCACAAGACTATATCCACGACATAGTTACACCCTAGATAGCTGAGAAGTATTTAATCACAACCGGCATCATCTTCTTGTTCCCCATCTTCCTCTTGGTCCTCTTGTTCATGGCCTTCTCTTCTTGTTGGTCATCCTCTTCCTGGTCTCCCTCTTGGGCCGCGAAGGTTCGAGCTCTAGAGGTTGATGACACCATTTGATTTCACTGTACTCAGTAGATTTGATATGCCATTTGATTTCAATTCAGTCTCTGAAGTACAAAATGCAACATCCTATGAGTGCAACCATACTAATAATACTCTGTTTCTTCAAATATAGGAAGACAAAAATAGGCAGCAGATATGCAACTGTTGATTTAAGTAAAAAGAGAGTACCACTCACTTTTCTAATACAGGCAGCCCTACCGTGCATGATCATGCCAACAACCACCAAGCTAGTGATAGATACATGGTTAAACAAGCTAATCACTGACAACACTAACACAAGCCTTACTTCACATGTGCTAATTTACAACAGAAGCACTAACACACATTGAATAGCAAAGCCTGCAAGACAAAAATGCTTACCTTCTAAAAATCAATTTCTGAATAAAAGAATATAGCAGTTAGAAAGCTCTATGCTTTTATGGATGGCCGACACTACAACTGACTTGATTCAGCAATCCATAGGCAAGCAACTGACTTGATCTCAGGTCTATGTTTTAAGAAATCGCAGCTAATGGCAGGGCCATACCTAGGACTCTAGAGTGGGGGCTGATCTGCATTCTGCACTCTGAAGCACAATAGAAGGCCTATGTGCATCTTTAGGAACAAAAATATCCTTCTCAAAGAAAAAAGGAACAAAAATTCCACAATTTAAACATGAAAAGATCAGACAAATATTAAAACAATGGCTATTAGCATGATTGTTATTTTACATCTACAAGCAACAAATCACGAATAAATCATTGATGTCCAATGGAATGCATAAATAACAAGCGTAGGGAAACTTTCATGCCTGTTTGATCATAGAGGTGGAAACTTCAGCACAAAATTATGGAAATTCAGCACAGAGGTTGAAACTTCGGAAGGGTGAACCTGTGAACAAAACTATAAATTAGTAACTGGCACGCATGGTGTAGGCAGGAGGCATACAAATCAGAACTGAAAGAAAAAAAAAACATAGGATAGACTGCAGCCTGTATTTTTTTTTCTGAACTGCAGCCACAATCATTTGTGTTGAACTGTCCAAGGTCAGTAAAGAAGTAATGAAAGATAATCCTAGCACCTAAAATACACGTAATTTGGAAAACCATAAGCATTTCATAAAACAGTATCTAGTTTCAAGCAAATTCACTGCCCACATGTAGCAATTTATACATCACCTTTATGTTAGTAACTTCTAAAATTTAGCCTGTATTAGTGACTTTTGTTTTTCTTGTCGTAGCTAGGTCTTATCTAAAAAATGAATCCCATGATGTAAATCGAATGTGTTTTTCAGTCTGAAGTTACTTAAAATTTTAGTTTGAGTGTAGCTCCACATTTCGTCGAACACCCTAGCTGCATGAACAGAGTGAGCACCTGACTTTCTCAAAGCAGCAACCAAGACTAGCGAGGACTCTTGTCGTGGTGGAGTATGGAGGAACTCCATGGTGGTGCGGACGCCGAGCTCGACGGAGGTGACAACGGTGAGGTCGGAGTCTTGCGGCGAGGGCACGCATCGGGGCCCGACCACGAACCCATCTGTTGTATAGGTCGGACTGTGTGGCGCGGTTCCACGCCTGCAGCGCAACGCCTTCTTTGAGCACCAGCTGCGCGTGCTCCCGGAGGGACGCCGGCGGGGTACGGGAGAGCTCGACGCGGACGCCGGCGCGCCCAAGCTCGTCGGATGGGGAAGTGGTGCCCGCGACCGCGGCGATCTCGCGCACGGCCTTCTCGACCTTGAGAAACAGTGCGGCTGCCGCCGCGGGAGGAGTCGATGTGGACGAGGCGCATTTGGGGCGGATTTGAGATTTTAGGGTTCGTGGAGACAGAGAGGAGCACGGGGGTAGAATGAAGAGAGAGGAGAAGGAGCCGCGGGCGGCTTGAAAGCCCAGGCCTCGACGTCGAGTCCGCCCGCGCCGTGGTACGTGGCTCGGCGTTAACTGAAGCGACGCCGAGCTCTGTGGGGCCATCACCACGTCGGATTCTACGTGGCTAAGACGACCAACGACCTTGCTGACATGGCACTGCACAGGCGTAATCTGACACTACGCCGAGCAGTATACCTCGGCGTCAGCTGCTATAACGCCGAGTTTTGGTCTATTCTTGGAAAAGGTTTGGCCGAGGGTCTATTTATAAAAAATGTTTTTAAAATGGATCAAAATACAAAATTTTCACGCGGGGGGCGCAATGGGCATGTCCACTAGGGCACAGGCAGCGCGCCAGTGCGCGCTCCTCTCCTCGCACGTTGTGGCCCGTGGGCCGTGGCCCATGGGCCATGTGCGCAACGCAACGGGTGGAAGGCCCCACAACCACAACGGTCAAAAGCGCAGGCATCCGATGCCTGTCCGGCTGGCCCACGGGCGACCGGACCAACCGGGGTCTTCACCGCCACGCGACGCGCCGAGAGCGTGACGACAAGGAAAGGAACGGAACGGAACGGACGCCGCCTGCGCACCCCTCGCTCTCGCACCACACATCCGCGCCGCACTTTCACCCTACCCTAGCTCACTCACTCCTGTTCGTCCCCACCTTACCTTCCCCGCTCCTCCTCCGGCCTCCACACGACCGGCGCCGCCCGCCCGTCGGCCTATATGGCGTACTACTCGGGTGGCGGCGGCGGCGGGAAGTTGTCGGCGGTGGACGCCATCCTAGCGGAGGCGGCGGACCTGGTGGCGCTCGAGCAGATCGCCAAGCTCAACACGGCCCACATCGCCGCCGACGACTCCGCGCTCCCGTCCACGCTCGAGGCCCGCTTCCGCAAGCTCAAGTCCCTACCTTCTGCCGCCGCACCGCCACCCGTCAGGAGGACCCTCGCCCGCAGTGTCACCGCGCCACACCCACACCCACACCCCGCCGCCGCCACTCTGCCCGGCCCCAACCCTCCCGCTCCTGCTCCGCCCCAGCATGGTCCGGCCCACGAAGACTCACCGCCGCCGCCGCCGCCGGCCAACGCGGAGACGAACGGCGGCGGGTCCTCGCCGCCGCAGGCTGGTGCTCCGGCACCGCCAGCACCCGCGGTCCACGACGACGCCGAGGACCTGGAGCAGCTGTTCGGGTCAGCGCCGCGGGGGCGGCCGACGCTACGGGAGCGGAACAGGGGGAGGGACTCCTCCTCCTCCTTCTCCTCCGCCTCGCCGTCCCCGCCGCGCCAGGCGTGCTGCTTCGCCTTTTCCCCGAAGAAGCCCCTGCAGAGGGCGGCGTCGGGCAAGGCCAATAAGAAGAAGGTCCACCAGAGGTCTGGCGACGTCCTCGGCGTCGACGCTGATGAGTGGGGCGACGAGAACAGGAGGATGGCTACCGAGCTCAGGGAGCAGCAGCGCCGGCTCAGGAAGGCGTTGGAGGACCATGTGCAGGTCAGCAGGGAGACCGCCAAGATGGCGCGCTGGGTCAAGCAGGCCTCCACGCGCATGACGCATGTCGAGGCCATTGATGACCTGCTCAGTGATTGCGAGGACGATGAGGAGGAGGAGCTCAAATGAGCTCACGCCGACGCTGCTGCCTTTGGCCTGTCTTCCTCCTCGTCGTTGGTTGTTCCTGATCACAAATCTGTCAAAATGCTTATATTTATACTGCTGTAGTTCTATATAGAAGAAGCAGAGTCATGAAAAAAATGCTGTTTTTTATGTCACATATTATTAGGATCAAGCAAAATGTATGAATTGATGGAGTATGTAAGGATTCCATGAGTGTTGATATAGGAAAATATAACCTACTAATACTATTTCTTCATGTGTTTCTTTTTCCATTCTGCATAGATTATGCACGACGAAGCCCATAATAACAAAAATAAATCTTGTGCAAGAGTTAATTCAGTAACCATGACAGAACCAAGTATTTACACTTGGCTATTCCTTCTATTTTTAGTAGTGCATCAGGTATTTACAATCTGTCAGTATTGAATCATAATTGCTTGATCCTGTTTTGAATATACAGCCTTTTAGCAACAAAAAGAAAAGAAAAGAAAAGAATTTAAGCAGCATAATGTGATATGAAGCATAGTCAAAACACAATTGTCAGTATTGAATCATAATTGCTTGATCCTACGTTGAATATTGAAGCAGTTGTCTACACTTGATAGATCGCTGATTGAATAAGCTACAACATACAGTTGGGTCCAGTTATACAAAAGTCAATAACCAGACACCTAATGTTTGCGGCAATTCCTTGTCAGGCCAAGTTCCTAGTAGATGACTCAGAATGAAAGCAACGTGAGGAAATTCCACAATGTCGATGCACTTCATTTTCAGAGATGTCTATACCTATCTCACTGTTCATGATTCAAAAATTCATATATTTATCCCTGATAGATAGTCCTGCCTTAACCATAACCCTGACTATGCACAAAGGCGAAAAGAATACCTGTTTATCCTGTGCTGCAACAGCAAGTAATGCTTCATTGTTTGATTAATTGCAAACCGGCATTGGTAAACGCCATACCTTTTTCCCACTTTTGTCCAACATATATAAACATTCAAGAGCCTTAGAAATGCAGAGTTATTGGGTTGTTGTTGTGACCATCCCAAACTTTGCAGGCAATGCAGTTGATGAACAGATGCAAGAAACTGAGCCTATTCCTTCTGAGAAAGTTAGAATATTCCTTCTGAGAAAGTTAAAAACTGCACCCCATACAACAACAGCAAGAAACTTTACAAGCAGAACTTCCAGTTGGATCAACACTTTTCATGCCTCAGAAAAAGAAACCAGTGGTGATGATTGTCCCCAAAGATTCAGCAGGACCAAGAAGTAGCCTGACCAAGAAAGGAAAGAATTCTTGGTACTTCACTGGCACCCTTCCAGGCTCTGGTAAACCTGTCCCAAATGAATCCACAAAAAATGCGAAATACACAGCAAGAGATTCTTCTCAGGTGTCTGGAATGGGGTGGACAACAGAGTTTTAAATTTCGTTATTAAAAAATTTCAGACCACCCCCGAAATTATCAAAATGATCAAAATTCGGCTGAAACTTCGCCGATTTTTTTATACTTGCACACAAAGTGTGCCTTTTCTAAAAAAAAGTTAGATTGAAACAAATATTAGCATGATTTATGACTACACATATGTTGAGTAGAAGAAAATGTAACATTTTTTTTTTGCAGCCAAAAACAGCCATTGTAATGTGCTAGCAGAGGGACATTACAGCTGCTCCGGCTGCAAATAAGCTGCAATACTAGCAGCCGAACACAGAGATACTCCTGTAATGTAAGCCCATTTTACAAAGCCCACAGCGGGCAAACCCTCAGACTCGCTACTCTATAAAGCACCAAACCCTAGCGGCCGAACCCTTCATCCTCGCAGTCATCCCCAAGAAGGAGCCGCCGCGGCGCAAAGCCGCTTCGACGCCGTCAGTCCTCCTCGGGGCGCAACCATGGTGGCCGTAAAGAAGACGGTACCCATCTCCTGCCCTCTCACATCTATCCCCCGTATCTGCACCACAAGCCCATGTTTCTCCCACCTTTTCCGTCGATCAGCCGCCGTCTTCCTGGCGGCATTATGGCATGCTGCTGCATTCCGCCTGTCTCGTTTTTAGTCTTGCAATTTCTGTTCTAAGCTGTGTTTTTTTCGGTTTTGTTGGTTTTGTGCAGAAGAAGTCCGCGGACAACATCAACAACAAGCTGCAGCTTGTGATGAAGAGCGGCAAGTACACGCTCGGCTACAAGACTGCCCTCAGGACCCTCAGGTACTCCAAGTGTAAGGAAGCTCTCCCTTGTTATTCTGTTTTATGCGTAAGGCTACTTGGATCGTAGTTTAATGCTACTTGTATCGGAGTTTGATTCGGTAAGAAGGTGAATCGATGCTTCTGGATGTATGACTATGTTACTTCTGTAGATCGTAGATCAACCCTGTGGTATGGTCAATTGAGGTCTATGTAGCTGTTTTTACTGTTCACCGTAAAAGTGGTCACTCTGAACAGATGTGATAACCATTAGTTTCACTATACGGTCTTAATGCTATTGCTCTCAAGCTGGTGGGCATATTATGATTATGCAGAGGTACTTGCACTTTTTTTTATTCCAACTGAAGCGAACATTTGTACATGTCAAAATGGGAATACGACTTTGAGAGAAGGAGAATAGGGCATCAGGTTCATGACCTCAGTTACATGGACGCCCACCAAAATATTCTCTGGACAAAGTATTTTTTTGACATGTTCTCTGAATGTTTTGCCCCTCTATACCTTGATGTTATTAGTACATGATACAATGAACTTTTCCCCAGATTATCGACCATGAATAGACTGAGTGCTATATTTTTCATTTGAGAAAACCAAACCAGAATTCTTATTCTCCATTTATCCAGTACAAATGATTCTGAATTTCTTGTAGTGCTTGTTTTGTTGCCTCTTGTCCAAGTCAATATTACTTTTTGTGCTTTTTTGTTCTATTGACTGAATTGCATACTCCAGAGGATATGATGACCCTTTCCCCAGATGATAGACAATGAACATACTGAGCGCTATAATTTCTCATTTGAGAATGCCAAGCCAGAATTCTGATCCTCTGATTTTTCCTTGGAAAAACAATTTGACTACTTTTTTCTGTTACCTTTCTACAGTCTGTTGCCCCTGCTTGCATTTATTCTTAATAGCTATTTTTTAATGTGACTGTTTGAGTTTTGCGTTGAAAACTGATTACCAATGGATGAATTAATATGGCCATTGTGTATGAGTCAACGCCATAATGATCCTCCCCATGTCGTGCATATATGGTAACCTGTGCCTGATATCACTGGTTGAGCATGAGTGTGTACATCTTATCGATTTATATTTTAAGTTTAAAGTGTTTTTTATGGATTGTGTTGTACAATTGTTTCCTGTCCAGTATTTAAGATGGTGTAATTGACTCCTTTTCGTTGATGAACTGTTCCTTCAACATGACAATATTTTCTTTAAATTTTGATGTGGATACATTCAAAAGTGTACTGACATGTTTCTGAATATTTTTCCCCTTTATATACCTTAATGTTATCAGTGGAGGATATGATGACCCTTTCCCCAGATGATCGACAGTGAACATACTGAGCGCTATAATTTCTCATTTGAGAACCAAGCCAGAATTCTGATCCTCCATTTATGCAGAAAAAATGTTTCTGAATCTCCTGTAGTGCTTGTTTTGTTGCCTCTTTTCGAAATTGACCCATACTTTTTTGTTCTCTTAAATGACTTGCATGCTCCAGAGGATATGATGACCCTTTCCCCAGATGATCGACAGTGAACATACTGAGCGCTATAGTTTCTCATTTGAGAAAACCAAGCCAGAATTCTGATCCTTTATTTATGCAGAAAGAATTGATTGTGAATTTCATGTAGTGCTTGTTTTGTTGACTCTTATCATAATTGATGCCACTTTTTGTGCTTTTTTGTTCTCTTAACTGTGTCGCCCACTTCAGAGGATGTGATGACCCTTTCCCCAGATGATCGACAATGAACATACTGAGCGCTATAATTTCTCATTTTAGAGAACCAAGCCAGAAATCTGATTCTCTGATTATTTTGTTGCTTTTCTTCTTCAGATGTTGATGTGTTGATATTCTTAGTGTTCTGAATCTACTTAGCTTTCACAATGTCTGTTGTCATTGCTTGCTCTTTTGAAGTAACTATGTGCTCTAAATACTTTTTTTTAGTGTGACTGACATTTGAGTTTTGCATTGAAAACTGATTACCAGTGGATGAATTTTAGATGTCCATTGTGTATGAGTCAACACCATAATAATCCCCTCCCCATGTCGCCCATATATTGTACCTGTGCATGAGCACGAATGGAGATATCTTACTGATTTATAATTTTGCTGATATGTTGTACAAAGTTGTTATGAGTATCTGCTGCCTAGCCTATTAGATGGTGTAATGTAAACTCCTTTGCTTTGCCTAACTGTTCCTTCCACAGACTATATCTTTAAATTTAGATTAGATGTGAATACATACAATACTTTACTGTCTGCCTTCTACAATAGAATTTGCGCAATACCATTTGTTATATAGCATGCAATATTCCTAAATCAATCTATTTATTTACAGCAAAGCTAGTGATCATTGGTAACAACTGTCCTCCTCTCCGGAAGTCTGAAATTGGGTACTATGCTATGCTGGCAAAGGTCACAGTCCACCACTTCCATGGAAGTTAGCATCCCTTGTTCGTTGTTCGTTTAATCAATGTTGCATATGATTTAGTTTAATGTTGATTTGTCAACTGTCAGTAGGAATGGTACCTTCTCATTTATCCTCTGATTTACATGTATTGTTTCTGTAATGTCTAGCCAGTTGCAGAAAAGCATAAGAATCAGTGATTGAGCTAGCGACCATGTCACCCATGTATCTTAATATAATTATTTACAAAATCAACTGATCATATCATTTTGGCTTCCATAAACCTACAATTATTACTAACTGGCTCCCCTGAAAATATATTTCTGGCTTATGTCCATGACAAGAATTTACATTGTAAGGGCATGGCTACCATTCTTTGCTAGGAGAATAACTAAATGATCTGCATAGTTGGTTCCTATCATGTTAGTTTGAGACAGGGTTGTGTTTGTCTATGCATGCAATTTACTGTTTTATGACAGTCCTGAAATTAACTCATTTTCTTGTTTTCTAGACAATGTTGACCTGGGAACAGCCTGTGGAAAACTCTTCCGAGTCTGCTGCCTCAGTATTCTTGATCCTGGTACTGTGGAAAACTCTTCCGAGTCTGCTGCCTCAGTATTCTTGATCCTGGTAAATGGCTTCTCCATATCACAGGCCAAGTTGATGTTTTGATCAAAATATGGATATGAAATAGTGATTATCTTTTGTTTTCAGGTGATTCTGATATCATCAAGACTACACCGGGTGAGCAGTGAGGAAGCCACACCAGGAGTGCTCGGCACCTCGCCGGATCTTCTTGCTGGACTTGTCTTTTATTTTGTTCGGATAGAATTTACATGACAGTAAACCGAGTTCGTCGGAACATTTGTCTTGGATTGAAAATTTTGTTCCCGGCATTTGGCATTGTTGAATGGAACTTGTATTGACTGTGTTCGGATTAGAGCTGTTAGTTTTCTTTTCCTTTACTTTTGTTCCACATCCACTATCGTCTATATTGTGTTGAATCTGTATCATGCTTACTGTTGTTCCACTCATTGCTGCTGCTTCGAACAAGGAACCTGTTGTTCCACTTATTGCTAACACGACGGTTTATATTGTGCTGCTTCGAACAGGGTAACACGACGGCAAGTCGGTTTAAGTGATCAGTATTATGATAGTAAAAGTTCCCTATTTTAGTTGTACTCGAATTATAAGATTGTCTCTGTATGTTTGTTTATCTCCCTCCTATAAGTATAGTGAAGATTGATTTATGATGACATAGTCACAATTACTTACAATCTATACTGGCGGGAGTGATTAAACACAGTTTTTTCAGCAACTGACGGCATCCTGTTTCGCGTATGGTGTTTGATGTTGAGCAACGATTTTTACATGCTGTCAACGGTGAACTACTCTGCTCGTTTTGGTTTTAAGCCACAGACAGTCCCTGTTGTGGATTCAAGCAGAAGCGAGATGGGTGGTTCATTTATCTTGGTACCAAACAAGATGCGACGGCGTCACAGCATCTAAACGTAGCGTCCCTTAGGGATCATCATTCTCAATTTTTCGCAGTGAATACTATTTTTTTAGTATTAGAGATTAGAGACAGTACCTGTCAATTTCATCCTGTGTCCATTCGCTTTTCTTTAAAGTTAGGCAGTACATCATAAACCTTTTGTCTTTCTCGATTTCTTGCTTCGTGATCAAAACCTGAGGCCTTTAGTTCCTCATTAAATTTAAAATATTTTAGGTTTTAACTTTTTATTTTGTAAAATGGAAGTAAACGTCACCCAAAATAGTTGACAAAAAGTAGTCCATTCTCCATTTTAGATTTTGGACTCAAGGGACCAAAACAAATCAAACTTTGCATTGGTTTATGTGTCATCCTTACAATCCCTATCATTAAAATTCAAAATAAGCCAAATTTTTGTTGGAACTAAACACCCACCAAAATATTTTGCATTCTGGATTTTGGAATCCAAAATAGTTGGGATTTTGGATTTTGGTTGGAACTAAACAGTGTCTCATTGTGTTTCCTTTCGATTGGAGGCCTATTTCTTCTGAGAAGGTTAGAATACATCAAGCATTCACGCTACTTTGCAAGCAGAACTTCCAGTTGGATCAACATTTTTCACGCCTCAGAAAAAATAAACCAATGGTGATGACTGTCCTTAAAGATTCAGCAGGACCATTCAAGACAGGAAGTAGCTTGACCAAGAAAGGAAAGAATTCTAGGTAATTTACTGGCCCATAATAAATAAATTCAATAGTAACAGTGCGGAATTAGGTGCAAAAGTTAATTCAGTAGCCAGGGCAGAAACAAATATTGACACGACTATTCTAATTTTAATAGTGCATCAAGCCATTTACAATCTGTTTATTAGGACTGAATCATAATTGGTTTGTGGCACTTTGAATTTACAGTATTTACAATTGGCATTGTAAATAGTGAATATACAGTTGTATAAACTCTACCACTTGATAGTTGATTACATAAGCTACCATGTAGCTGCTTGGATACAACTACATAAGAATCAATAATCAAAACACCTAATGTTTTCAGCAAATTCCTCATATATGACTCAGAAAGAAAGCAACCTGTAAGGAACTTCGACAACATTGATGTACTTCATTTCAGTGTCTATATCCTTCTCGCTGTTCATGGCTAAGTATATTTTCTGATTCATCCTTATGTTTATGCCTGATAGTCTTGTTGTGACCATAACACTCACTAAGTATAAGGGTGAAAACCATACTCGGTTATCCTGCACTACAACAGTAAAAATTAATGTAAGTAATGCTTTGTAGTTTGTTTAAGCGAAAACCATCACTGGTAAGCCTCATACCTTTTTCACTCTTCTGCTCAACGTAAACATTCAGGAGCCTTGGAAATACAGAGTTATTGGCTCGATGCCACAACCATCAAATCTTTGCAGGCATATAGTGTTTCCCAACATTGGAGAAAATACCAGTACAGGATCATCTGCATGTATTGGAACATTCAATCTGTATGATGAACACAGTTAGACTCATATACTCTGCCTTTACGTAGAGATGAAGTATTAATTGATATAATGAAAAAAAAGTATGCCTTTAAAAGTTGAAATGGAAATAGTGATGGGCATGGGCACATGGCAAAGCAACATTACATATTGCATGGTTAACCACAGAAGTTGATGGCCAGACTTCCATGGTCTAATCAAAATGTTATCTCCAGCTACTTTTTGCATCAAATCCAGCAGTAAAAAAATAAGTAAAAGAAACTGAAATACCTACTTGGAACTTGGAACAACTTAATGCAAAAATGATAATCCATATTGTAGTGTTATCAGAATAGGAAAACTGGAGAAGCGACAATGTATAAATCAAGGTGTAAAACTAATCACCTACCTTGTGCTTGCTCTGCGTCATGCATGTGTAAGCAAAAAGTGAGATGGGGTTCCTGAAGTTACAAGCATTGACAATGGACTGATTACAATAGCAAGGATTCCAAATTCAATAGATACCTGTTAAAGCATTTTGCATACATAATCACTCATCCATTGTATTCACCCTTAAAGCACAAGTCATCTGAAATGAAATACTTACATCCTCTTTGTTCCAGAACTACAGTTGCATCATGTAACATTTCTCTGGCTTTTCTATCTGGAGTGCATCCAGCACGTTCCATTTCTCTGTATACTTCAGATACCTACTCAAGCCAAGAGCAGAATAATTTCAATATTTTCAGATTAATCAGGTACATACAATAACATCAGTTAATTTTATATTCTACCATCGTAATCAAGAACAACAAAATTTTCAAGCCTATATTCAAGAGCTGAAAACAAGACCTTTCATAATCATTACCAACAGTTAAGGTTCTGTGCATGTTACCATGCGTGGCTATTCTAATTTCACAAAAAAGGAGATAAAGTGGCAGACCTTTTCAAATTTCTTTGCTCTCATGAATGTTTTCATAAGTGTAGTGTATGTCACAACATCTGGGCTCATACCCTAAGAAAAAAGAACACATAATCATAGAGTGCAAAGAAAGCGAAACATCATAAACTTGAAACAAGATTTTTTTAAAAAAAAAAACATTTTCAACTAATTTCTGGATGAGGTACATACACTATCCTTGATATGCTGGAATACAGCTAGTGCCTCCAAATGCCTTCCAGAAGTGCCAAAAGCGTTGATTAACAAATTCAGCATAACAAGGTTTGGCTCAAATCCTTCTTCCTCCATTAACTGAAGTACATTTACAGTTTGTTCACACAACCCCTGAAAGAGAAAGGGAAGACCTTGACTCCTTGAGTAAGCAGCCAGCATGACTCACGTGGGTTGAAACATGTGCACAAGGACAGGCAGGTACTAAGGAAAAGGCAAATGCAGAAAATAGTTGAAGATTGTATAGCATTGACCTACTGCAGTGGGCTGTGGGCCAAGCTTATTAATTTTACTAAAAAAACCTGAATGTCGGTTCTCAAATGCACTATATCCTAAAGAATCCTGGTCCAGCTACAGTGCTGAAGCAGATGTGGAAAAGTACATCAGCTCAGTCATAATGCCATATAACTTCTGTCTAGATAAATGCAGCAATGCTTGTGATGACTCATGATACTGCTATTTATTTCTCAGAGCAATGCCTATCAACTCTGTCAGGACTTATTAACATCAGGTGTTGTACTGAGTACTAACATGATAAACAAAGATGTCCAAGATCCAGCTAAATTATTTACGGATGTCATGGATCCAGTGTTCGTTTTTACAAAATATCGTATTTCCAAACCCAGAAATGGACTATATTATATTCCAAAAAAACAGACGAAAATATTTCCAAAGCTAGAAATGGTGTATCTTATTCTCTCAAGTAACAAACTGTGGATCTTTATTCAAAGTTTACAGCATTACTGGATGTAATCAAAGGCATTTTGCAACTATAAGTTTAAAATAGGGTGGAAAAAAAACTATCATGCCATGAGGAAAAATTGATTTAACCCAAATTCAGTAGTTACTGACCTGTTGAGCATACGCATTGGCAAGGACACAAAATACACGAGGTGAAAGCTGCGTATTCTCAGCTCTAAGAGCAGATATACACTCCCGTGCATCACGGAAATGGCCATACTGCCCGTAAATGTCAACCAATACTGCGTACACTGCACCGCTCTCCTTGAAACCTCGATTTTTCATGCCATCAAACAGCTTCTTGATCTCATCCCACTTCCCCTGCTCCCCCAACCGGCTGATGATCATAACAAATATCTTTGGGTCTGGGTACATCCCTTCCTCCTGCATGGAGGTGAAGAACCGCAGAGCGCGTTTCATGTTCCCAACCCGACAATGCCATCGAATCAAGGCATTCCAAATCGATATATCCGGCTTGACGCCTTCGGCGCGCATTTTATCAAACACCCTGCGCGCGTCCGCCAGCTGTCCATACTTGCCGAACGTATCGATGAGGCCGCCGTAGATCTTAACATCCAGCTCCACCCCAACCTCCTGCATCTCCATGACGAGGTCGGTGGCCTTCTTCCACATACCATTGTCCCGGTACAGCCGCACGAGCATGCTATACCCGGCGGTGTCGAGGCGGATGCCACGGCGCCTCATCTCGCCGAGCACCCACCACGAGTCCTCGATCCGGCCGGCGCGCGCGTACGCGCCAAGCAGGAGCGTGTAGGTGCGGCGGTTCCTGGCGACGCCGTCGTCGGCCATCTGGAGGAGGAGGCGGTCGGCGAGGCGGAGGCGCGCGGCGGCGAGCAGGCCCTCGAGGAGCGCGTTGTAGTGCGCGGCGTCCGGGCACGGGCCGAGGCGGCGCATCTCGAGGAGGAGCGCCTCGGCCTCCAGCGCGCGGCCCGCGCGGGACAGCGCGCGTACTCGCCGGCGCTCGCGCGCGCCCCCGACGCCTGCATGTCGGCGAGGAGGCCGATGGAGCGCGCCAGGTCGGACCCCGGGTGGGACTGGATGGCGCGATCGTACCACTCCCAGGGCCGCTCCTGCTGGTGGTCTGCGCCGGCGGCCGAGCAGCAGCAGCGGACCACGGCGCTAGCGACACGCCGGTGGCGCCCGCGGCTGGGGATTGAAGGCGGGAGGAGCGGGAGCTGTAGTGGCCGTGGCAGATGGCGGCGGACGAGAGAGCTGGCGTCCATGGAGATGCAGCGCGCGGCGCGGCTCACTCGCGGTGGCTGACTGGGTGTGGCTGGGCTTCGACAGAGGTGGAACTGGAACGAGAACTGCTGGGGAGTGGGGACTGAGAGCTGCTCCGCCAGCCAAACAGCACAAAATGGCTCCGCTCTTCGTCGGGAGCCGCGGGAACCGTGGGCCTAGCACAGGGTGATGGGCGTTATTGCCCCCCACCGAGCCGTGCGGGCGCGCGAGGCCGCTGCCGCCGCGTGGACGCAAGGTCGCCGGAGCTCTGCGTGCTAGGCCGTCGGGGGTCCGTCGGACACAGGTCTGCCGGGTGGAGGTGCAGCGCTGTGAGCGAAGGAGTGCGGGGAGGTGCGGGACAGAGGGCGCGCGGAGGAGGGAGCGGCGCCGCGGGTGGCTCGTGGCCGGGCGCGTGCCCTTGCGCACGCGGCGGCGGATGGGAGCGTGACCTCCAGAGGTTGAAGACGCGTGCCTACTCGTGCGTACTGCAGCCTTGCCAGTTGCCACTACGCGTGCGTACTGGTACTGCAGCCTCGCCACGAGTGCGGCCTTGCGATTGCAAACTTGCTATGCGAGCGACTGGATAAGGCAGGGAAAGGGAAAAAAAAAGAGGAGAAAAAAAAAAAGGAATAAGGGTACTATAGAGATTTTACAGCTTTTACTTACAACAAGAAGTTGTTTTTTTCGAGCGGTTTAAAAGCTAGAGTTCTACCAAACGGTCCTAAGAGTAAGAGGTCTCACTTCTAAATAGTTTTGAGCCCAACCACGTTTTTTAAGGGAAAATGTATGTTTTTTTAAATAACATGAGATAGTATGTAGTTTTTATTTTCCTTTCATTAGTATTGTATTTAATCATAGTGGAACTATTGTAATTTGTAACAAATGGCACACTTTAATGTATAAAAACACTTATATATTTTATCGACCATTTAAATATTTCTTTTGGCTGGTCATTAGTATTTCATATACATTTATACTTTATTTTTGTTACAACTTTTCCATATAGGTTCTTTTCGTCGGATAGAAAAGTCGGTTGATTCCGCCTGATTAAATAGTATTTTACGAGAGAAAATAAACTAAAATAACTAAAATAAATTAGAAGTAGTTCAAGTGAACAAAGCCATAAAAATATACTTAAGTTTCTCTTACAACAAATATTGTCTCTTGATACGGTGGTAGCCCTTTCTAGGAGCAATACTCTGCCTCCCTCAGTGCCTCCACACACACATGCGCGCGCACACATACACACATTTCAAGCTTTCGGGTCCTTTGTGCATTTATGACTTAATTCAACAACAAAATTTGAGGTAGGCAAACTCTAACAATCAACCTTAATTTAAGGACTCGCTACATCAATATGTGTAAATGATAGTGAACATACGAAAGATATACAGATTTATAGAACCATCATAGAATATAATTATAAGAATGCTAAAGCTTAGCAACGACCGATCAACAAACAATTGGCCGACAAATAGCTTTATAAAAAATAAAATAAACATCCATCTTATGGTATGTATAATCTTAGTCATGATCACAGACAGAAGAACAAAACGATAGAGGTACTAAGTCCGTATGAGGCAAAGAAGAGCAAGGATTGCACACCTGTAGATAAACTATATTGTACCTAAAATTGCAAATATGCTCCAAGCTACAAATATACAATGCACGCACAATGGTGTGTCGATTACAAGTCTAACCAAGTTATAGAAGTCCCATTTCAAAGTTACTCCCTTGTTTTCAAACCATAAGAGACTTTAGCTTTTCTAGATATAATGTTTTTACTAGATATATCTAGACATGTTGTATATCTAAATGCAGAGAAAAAACTATACATTTAAAAATCCCAAAATATCTTGTGATTTAGAATGGAGGGAGTATTGCTTTATTTTGTATCATATCAATACATCCACTATGCTATGAACTTAGATATTCCATTTCATGTAAGTTGTTAGGAAAGTATATAGGCAGAGCTCACATGTATATTAAGGTACACAATATTTTGATATGATCTTAATACAATGGAGAAAATCACATGCGATGCCACTATTACCGATGGAATATGCACAATAAAAACACTACTGGTCACTCTTTTCCATTCCAACAACTTACTTGGGTACTCACCAACGCATATATCAGATAAACTAAATTTTATAATAAGTTTTTTAACATAGAAATTGTGGTAAAAATTATTCAAGAGATATGTATATTTTTTCACGTTGGGGAGGGATATATATATTTATGTGCATTATAGTTTTCATTAATGGGTAAATTCACAACACGAGGGGCGTCTTGCAGTTTCTTCTATTAGATTTTTTTTGATAGGTACAGAAATAAAATTTTGGAGGGAAAATATATTATTTTTATTTTTTAGCAAAATTTTCCCGATCGTATAGTGAGAGTTTAGAAATAAGTTTTTTTTTTAAAAAAAATACACAGTACGCATACTCACAGGAATTCTGCGACTGGGCTCATAGTGCTCCACTAATGTAAGCCCATTCTACAAAGCCCACAGCGGGAAACCCTCAGGCGCCCTACTCTGTAATCTATAAAGCTCCAAACCCTAGCACCCTCCCTTCCCCCTCGCAGCCATCCTCGAGAAGGAACCGCCGCCGCCGCGCAAAGCAGCTTCGACGCCTTCAGTCCTCCTCGGGGCGCAACCATGGTGGCCGCAAAGAAGACGGTAACGATCCCATGCCCAGCGCTCTCACATCTGCCCCCCGTTTCTCCCACCTTTTTGTCGACTGCCGCCGTCTTCCGGTCGGCAGAATGGCATCATGCTGCACTCCGCTGGTCCCGTTTCTAGTCTTGCAATTTCTGTTCTAAGCTCTGTTTTTCGTTGTCTGTTGTTGGTTTTGTGCAGAAGAAGTCCGCGGACAACATCAACAACAAGCTGCAGCTTGTGATGAAGAGCGGCAAGTACACGCTCGGCTACAAGACTGTCCTCAGGACCCTCAGGAACTCCAAGTGTAAGGAAGCTCTCCCTTGTTCCCTTTATTTTCTGTTTCAAGCGTAAGGGTACTTGGATCTTAGGTTAACGTTTTAGGAAGGTGAATCGCTGCCCATGGATGTATGCTTATGCTACTAGATCTGAGATTAATCATGTGGGATGGTCAATCCGTGCCAATGGACGTGTTCATGTAGTTTTTTTACTGCTCACCGAAGAATTTCCCACTGTATGGGCAAATGCGATAACCTTTAGTTTCACTATATTTGTCATATGGGTTTATGTTGTTGCTCTCTATCTAGTTTTGCATTATGATTATGCATACCTTTTTTATTCCAACTTAAGTGAACAGTCTTACATGTCAAAATGGGAATGTGACTTTGAGAGAAGGAGAAATAGGGCATTGGGTTCATGACCTCAGCTACAACTTTGTGGCTACATGGACGCCCACCAAAATATTCTCTGGACAATGTATTTTTCTCTGGACAATGGTATTTTTCTGGACATGTTCTCCGAATTTTTTGCCCCTCTATAGCTTAATGTCATCAGTGGAGGATGCAATGAACCTTTCCCCAGATGATCGACACTACACACTGAGTGCTATAATTTTTTTTCATTTAAGAAAACCAAGCTAGATTTCTGATTCTCCATTTTTCTAGAAAAAATGATTCTCAAATGATTCTCAATTTCGTGTAGGGCTTGTGTTGTTGTCTCTTGTCAAAGTTGATTGGTTTTAGTGCTTTCTGTTCTCTTGACTGAGTTGCAAACTCCAGAGGATATGATGACCCTTTCCCCAGATGATCGACAATGAACATACTGAGCGCTATAATTTCTCTTTTGAGAAAACCAAGCCAGAATTCTGATCCTCTGATTGATTCTTTGAAAAAACAATTTTTCTGTTTGTTTTGTTGATTTACCTTTTTCTGTTACCTTTGTACGCAGTCTGTTGTCACTGTTTGCTCTTTCGAATTAACTATGCATTCTTAATAGCTATTTTTGAATGTGACTGTCGTTTGAGTTTTGCGTTGAAAACTGATTACCAATGGATGAATTAATGTGGCCATTGTGTATGAGTCAATGCCATAATGATCCTCCCCATGTTGTGCATATATGAACCTGTGCCTGATGGTATCACTGGTTCAGCATGAGTGTGGATATCTTCTCACTGATTTATATTTTAAGTTTATAGTGTTTTGTGGATTGTGTTGTGTGCAGTTGTGTTGAATATCTCTTGTCCAGTATTAAGATGGTGTAATTTTACTCCTTTTCTTTGAGGAACTGTTCCTTCCACATGATAATACTTTCTTTAAATTTTGATGTGAATGCATACAAAACTGTAATGACCGACAGTGGACTATATGATGATCCTTTCCCCAGATGATCGACAGTGAACATACTGAGCTCTATAATTTCTCATTTGAGGACCAAGCCAGAATTCCAATCCTCCATTTATGCTGAAAAATGATTCTGAATTTCTGCAGTGCTTGTTTTGTTGCCTATTTTCGAAATCGATACCTCTTTTTGTACTTTTTTGTTCTTTTAATTTAGTTGCATGCTCCTGAGGATATGAGGACCCTTTCCCCAGATGATCGACAGTGAACATACTGAGCGCTATAGTTTCTCATTTGAGAACCAAGCCAGATTTCTGATCCTCTCATTGTTTTTCGAAAAATAAAACTTCTGTTTATTAACTTTTTCAACATACTTGGTGTATCCATATTCTTTGCGTTCTGAATTCCATAGCTTTTTAATCTGTTAGCTTGTACATAATCCCTGTTGTTACTGCTTGCTCTTTTTTGAAGTAACTATGTATTCTTAATAGCCGTTTTTAAATATGTGACTGACTTTTGAGTTTTGCGTTGTAAACTGATTACCAATGGATGAGTTTAGATGGCCATTGTTATGATCCTTCCCATGTTGTGGATATATTGTACCTGTGCATTCATTTACTGGTTTTACATGAGTGCGGATATCTTCTGACTGATTTATATTTAAGGGTAGTAGTTTTTTTTGTGGAATATGTTAGTACAACTGTGTGAATATCTCCTGTTCAGTCTTTAAGATGGGTGTAACTTGTCTTGACTCCTTTGCTTTGCCTTACTGTTTCTTCCACGTGACAGTGCTTTATTTAATTTTTTATGTGAGTACATACACTAGAATTCACACAATCATTTGTTATATAGCATGCCTGTAATATGCCTAAATCAATCTATTGATTTACAGCAAAACTAGTGATCATTGCGAACAACTGCCCTCCACTCCGGAAGTCTGAAATTGAGTACTATGCTATGCTGGCTAAGGTCACAGTCCACCACTTCCATGGAAGTAAGTTAGCATCTCTTACTTTTGGTTCTTTATTAATGGAGGTTGCATATTATCTTGTGGAATGTCGAATTTTCAACTGCAAGTAGGACGGTACCTTTTCATTTAGACCCTGATTTACATTGTATTGTTTTGAAATGTCTACCCTGTTGCAGAAAAGCACAAGAATCAGTGATAGTCCTAGGGGCAATGGCAACCCCATATACACACATGTAAAAGCTTTAGTTAATTAACAAAATCAACTGGTAAAGATCATGTTGGCTTCTTTGAACCCACAATTGTTACTAACATGAATGTACATTTTAAGGTAAGCTAAGTAGTTGCTAGGAGGAATTAACTAAATGATGTGCATAGCTGGCTCCATTTTATTTTGAGACAGGGTTGTGTTTGAATAATGCAATTTAACTGTTTTTTGCGATAGTCTGAAATTAACTCATTTTCTTGTTTTCTAGACAATGTTGACCTGGGAACAGCCTGTGGAAAACTCTTCCGAGTCTGCTGCCTCAGTATTCTTGATCCTGGTAAATGACTCCTCCATATCACAGGTCAAGTTGATGTTTTGATCAAATTATGTATATGAAAGAGTGATTATATTCTGTTTTCAGGTGATTCTGATATCATCAAGTCTACACCGGGTGAGCAGTAAGGAAGCCTAGCTTATGATGTCTTACTAGTGTAGTGGATCTTGCTGGACGTGTCCTTTTATTTTGTACCGACAGAAATTACCTGACAGTATACAGTTATCTGGACTATTTTCTTGGATTTAAGATTTTGTTACCTGGCAATTGGCATTGCTGAATGTGGATCTTTTACTGAATGTGCTCGGGTTAGAGCTGTCTTCATTTTACTTTACTGTCATTCCACTGTCGCCTGTTGTGTTAAATCTGTGTCATGTTTGCAGTTGCGTCCTCCATTGCTGCTTCAAGCTAGGCAAATCTTCGGTTTTTTTGCTTTAGCTATCCTCCACCGTGTTTCGTCGGGATGCTGAAATTCATGCAAGGACATTTGCGCCCGAAGGTGGGCTGGTAAATAAATTGAGAAGCTTTATTTTAGAAGGGGCGATTTCATTCATGCATATGGAGGAATATTGGAGCGGAGAGATGAGAGTGGGAGGGAAAAGTGCGCAGTGAAAAAGGATTTTGACATTTTATATGGCTGTTCTCACGTGATATAGCCACAATATACTGCTTAAACGGAACGACATTGGACAACAATGGTGTATGTGCACAAAACTTTTTTATTGATGTAGAATTTTCAAAGTTTTATAATGACACATGGAAAATGGTTGGAGTGAATTAACGTTGAAAAATCGCATAGGAGTTGGCTTTGCCATCTTGTCGTGCTACACATCGAGAATGCTAGAATGCTAAGAACAAATCTCTGTTCTTCGGTTTGACGGGGTAAAATGTAAATCGGATGTGAATTATTAATTAATTACTATAATAATCATAATTAAAATAGTGAAGTTTTATAGGTCATTGGAAAAAAAAAACACAACTGAAAGATGGCAAAATCGGATCAATTTAGTCCGATAAAAATGCAACAGGAAAAGGACACAACTGAAAGATAACTCCCTCGAATATATATAATTATCCAATGTCAATTAAATTATTTTAAGTTTGATCAATATTAGTATTTTTGTCTCCAAATTAATATACCATGAAAATATATTTGATAATTAATTTAGTTATAACTATTTTGTATAAAAAAATGTTAGTAATTTCAATATAAATTCAGTCAAAAATTAAACTATTTATAACTTATCAAAACAAGAATTGCATTCTTCTGTAGATTTTGCATTCTTATGTGGGGGTAGGCTACAGTATACTCTCTCTGTCTCACTAAAACCGGTAGGCGGTTAGCCGGTAGCTCACAATTACAAACAACCAGAACAAAACTATCCCTCCAACCGGGATTTGGGCGTCGGGGGCGGCGGCCGGCGCGTCGCCACAAGTCATGATGCTTCGCTTCCGACGCCACCTCCTCGCCGCCGTCCGTGCTGCCGCCTCGCCTCTCCACCCTGTCTCCTCCCGCCACTGTCTCCTCCACAGCACCACCACCACCACCACCACGCCCGCCTCTCAGTTCGTCGTCGAGGACTACCTGACCACCAGCTGTGGCCTGACACCAGCGCAGGCCCGCAAGGCCTCCAGACGGCTGCCCCACCTCAAGTCCGCCGCAAAGCCAGACGCTGCCCGGGCCTTCCTCGCCGGAATCGGCGTCTCCAAGGCCGACCTCACCGCCGGAATCGTCAGGGACCCGCGGTTCCTCTGCTCCGACGTGGACAAAACCCTAACCCCCCGCATCGCCCAGCTCCGCTACATCGGCCTCTCCCCACCTCAGATCTCCAGTCTCTTCTCCGTCGCCCCCGATGTCTCCCGGCGTTCGGGTATGGCCAAACGCCTCGCATTCTACCTCTCTCTCCTGGGCTCCTACGACAGGGTACACATCGCCCTCAGGAGGACCATGTACCTGCTCAATCGAAACCTCGAGCGTCTTGTCAAACCTAATATGGCGTTCCTGCGACAGTCCGGTCTAGCTGATTCTGAAATTGTCAAGCTGTTTTTGCGCGCCCCGTGCTTATTCGCACTGGGGGCAGGCCGTCTCAAGGAAATTGTGGCGTGTGCCGACATGCTTGGTGTGCCACGCGGTTCAGGAATGTTCAAGTGTGCCGTTGCGACCATCTACAGCGTAACTCCTGGGAAGATAAATGCTAGGTTGGATATGTTGAAGATGGCTCTTGGATGCTCTGAGGCTGAGGTGGGCATTGCCATGCGCCAGTTCCCAGCCGTTCTCATGATCTCAGAGGGTAGGCTGAGTCGCGCTGTGGATTTCCTCAAGAGAGAGGTTGGTCTAGAGACAAACTACATTGTGCATAGGCCAGTATTGCTCAACTATAGCGTGACAAAGCGTCTTATGCCTCGGCTCTATGTCCTGAAGGCTATAAAGGTGAAGGGCTTGGTCGAGAAAGATGTTGACTTCTATGCAATGATTGCTCAAAGTGAGGAAACATTCTCCAAGAGGTTTCTTGATCCTTACAAGGATTCCAGGGCTTGCAGATGCTTATGCTGCCGCTTGTGCAGGCCAAGTTCCTCCTGTAATCCAACCATGAGAGCCTGAAATGTAATTTTTTACATGTTAAATTGTTCTCATTTCAGTTATGTGTTCTAGTGACTTGGTTATTCATGACATGATTAAGCCTGTGCCCTGGTAGCATGGCAAGCATTCGGAAGACCCAAAGTTTGCTTATCTGCTGCTCTTGTGTTTTCCCTCTTTACATAGCTTACTCATTTTGCTTGCTGCTTGTTTGCATAAATAGTTTTTTTTTCTTCCGGTCTTCTTACATGCATGCTGTTATGTTCTTTTCTCTCTCTCTCAAACACATGGGGCTGCGTATCATTATATTAAGAAGAGACTGAGATCTTTTTATAGCTGGTGTTCATACATCTGTCTTCGCAATGTTATAATAACTAAGTTCATATGGGCTTAAAGTAATTGCTCTCTAGCTCGTGTTGGCATTATGATTATCCAGAGTTTCTTGTACCTTTTTTTGTTCCAACTGAAGCGAACCTTTTTACAACTCAAAAATGGGAATACGACTTTGAGAGAGAGAATAGAGCCTTGGTTTTATGACCTCAGCCATTATAACTTTGTGGCTACATGGACGCACACCAAAATATTCTCTGGACAATGTATTTTTCTGGACATGTTCTCTGAATGCTTTTTTTTTCCATCTATACGTTAACATTATCAGTGGAGGATATGATGACCCTTTCCCCAGATGATCGACAGTGAACATACTGAGCGCTATAATTTCTCATTTGAGAAAACCAAGTCGGAATTCTAATCCTCTGATTGTTTATTGAAAAATCAATTTCTCATTATTTTTGTGGGTTTTCCTTTTTTCTGTATACTTCAGTGTATCTATGCTATAATCTGTCATCTTGTATAGGAAGTCTGTTGTCACTGCTTGATCTTTTGAAGTAACTACATATCCATAATAGCTATTTTTAATTGCGACTGTTATTTGAGTTTTGCGTTGCTGATTACCAATGGATGAATTTAGATGGCCATTGTGTATGAGTCAATGCCATAACGATCCTCTCCATTTTGTGCATACATGGTACATTTGCATGATATCACTGGTTGAACATGAATGGGATATTTGCTGACTGATTATATCTTTTGCTTTATAGCTTTATAGTGTTCTTATGGATTATGCTGTGTACAATTGTTTTGAGTATCTTCTGTCTAGTCTTTGCGGTGGTGTAACTTCTCATGACTCTGTTGTTTTGCCTTAACTGTTACTTCCACATGAAAATATTTCTTTAAATTTGATGTGAGTACATACAAAACTGCACTGTGTGCCTTTTCCAATAGATTTCGCAAAATATCATTTGTTATATAGCATGCCTGTGACATGCCTAAATCAGTCTATTAAATAACAACAAAGCTAGTTCATTGCTAACAACTGCTCTCTGCTCTGGAAATCTTTAATTGAGTACTATGCTATGCTGGCTAAGGTCACAATCCACGACTTCCATGGAAGCAAGTCAGTATCCCTTATTTTGGTTCTTTATCATTAATGTTGCCTATGATCTTGTGAGCTGTTGAATTATCAATTCTCAGTAGGCATGGTACCTTATTCATGTAGACCCTGATTTAGATGTATTTTTTTGTAATCTCTAGCCAGTTGCAGAAAAGCACAAGAATCAGTGACAAGCTAGGGACCATGTCACCCATGCATGTGAAAACTTAGGATAATAAACAAAGTCGACTGAAAATGATCATTATGGCTTCCTTAAACCTATAGTTGTTACTAATTGGCTCCCCTCAAAATATATTTCTGGCGATGTTCCTGACAAGAATTTATATTTTAAGGTAATGTCCACATTGTTTGCTAGGAGGAATAACTAAAAGATATGCGTAGCTGTTTCCTATCGTGTTAATTTGAAATAGGGTTGTGTTTATCTAGGCCATGTAACAGTTTTTGTGACAGTCCTGAAAGTAACCATATTCTGTTGTTTTTTTCAGACAATGTTGACCTGGAAACAGCCTGTGGGGAATACTCCATCTGTGTCTGCTGCCTCAACATTATTGATCCTGCTAAATTCCTCCTCTATATCTCAGGTCAATTTGATGTTTTTAATGGAAATATGGATATGAAGAGTGTTGTTATATTTTGTTTTCATGTGATTCTGATATCATCAAGACTACACCTGGTGAGCAGTAAGGAAGCCACGCCAGCTCCTCTTCTCGGCACCTGGCTTCTGAACTGTTCTGTGTTGTAGTGGGTCTTGCTGGACTTATTCTTTCATTGTTGTTTGCCAGTAAACAGAGTTCGTGGTAAACATTGTCTTGGATTGAAAATTTTGTTCCTGGCATTTGGCATTGTTGAATGGATCTTTTGGCTGAATGTGCTCAGATCAGAGCTGTTTATAGTTTTGTTTTTCCCTTACTGCCATTTCATTATTATCTATTCATATATTGTGGTAAATTTGTATCATCTCTTCTGTTATTCCACTCATTGCTGCTACAAACAAGCTACCTACTCGTTGGTTCTGCCTTTGCTATCCTCGTTTATGTTGCGATGGTTTCGGTACTCAAGAAGCCTTCATCCAACAAGTCTAGTCTTGTCCAAGCGATCAGTATTGATAGCAAAGGTCCCGTGTTTATGTGGTGATACTACTGAAGTTATAAGAATAAGCTTGTAACAGAAGTCACAAGAATAAGAAAACATAATATTTGAGGGTAAAAAAGCCTCGTGTGTTGGTAGTCTTGGTACTGCATCAATTCCTAAATCCAAATCATAATAAAACAGCTCGGCTTATCAGACATGGTATAATGTTTTTTTCTCACAACAAAACATTTTTAATGTTTTTTTCTCACAACAAAACATTTTTAGCTAGCTTATCGACTGTAGGAATCAACAGTTGAACAAGGCAACAAGTTTTAGCTTTTCTAAATATATAATATTTGCTATGTACATGGAGGCAATTTGTTAGATAGATTCTCATAGAAACATTTTTCTCGTTGATGAATTAGTATTACTTTGAGACATCGTTTGGCTTTTATGCCGGATTCTAATTTAAAAAAGAATATTCTAATTCCAAAAACAACATTATGTGATTAACAAATTATTTTTCAAAAAAAATCATATAAATGTAATATGCTTCAAGAAAATCAACACTTTTTTGGGTGCGAAGAATATATTAAATGCAATCCATTTTAATGTGTTGAACTTGAAAAGGCTTAAGTAAAAAAATGATAGATGTAAGAGAAGCAAGAAATAGAAACACTCAAAACATCTTATAATTTGGAATGGAGGAAGTAACTTATTCAAATTGTCGATAATCACAAAAAAAATACTTCCTATGTTGTCCAATAGTTTTAGTTTTGTTCTAAGTCAAATATACATCTATTTCAAATTGTCGATAATCACAAAAACTACTTCATTTTTTTAAAATAGTTTTATTTTTCATCTAAGTCAAATATTCATCTACCGTATAATGTATATATTATAAAAATTTGTTATCATAATATACATCTAAATATATTATATAATTGTATTATTAAAAACATATATTTTATGGAGTGTCTAATAAATCTTGTCTAATCTATATGTTATTATATATACTTGTTAAATAGTCAAAACTAGTGAAAGTTTGATTTATGGCATATCTCAAAAGACTTTACAGTTTCGCAAAAGGTGAACACATAATCCGTTTTAGTGGGCTGGTAAATAACCTGAGATTGAGAAGCGTGATTGGTGAGTGAACTGGGATGGCGGGAACTTTTTTTCCCACTTGGGCCTAGGCTGTGAGTGTTCTATGGGCCGCCACGCTCCGCCGGCCTGCTCCAGCGGCAACGCGTCGGACATCTCGGCTTCACGGCCGGCGCGGCCGCCGGCCCTCTCTCAAACCCTAGTAGACCTTGTATATATATTTATCGTGTGAGGTGAGGAAATGGGAAGCACCAGCCGCCTGCGCCGCCTCCCTCCCTGCGCCGCAGCTAGCGGGTCATTGTCGCCGGCCACCCTGCTCCTCTACATCTCGGTGTTCAGATATAGTGGTGTGGCTTACTCGTCGATTCCGCTTGTTCAAGTTCTTCGAAACCCTATTTTACCGTCTTCCTTGGTTTTGCGTTGGTAGCGTTGTTTGTTGGGTGGTGGGTGGGCTGTTGGATTGTTTTGGTGCAGATGAGGAGTCACAAGTTTTAATGGGTAATTTGCGTCTGAGGCATCTCTGTGATGTCACACCCTTTTTCACCTTGGAGATCTGATGCATCCAATGCTACGCCCAAATCCCTCCCTATAGCAACCGACAGTTTTTTTTTTTTTGGTGTTGTTGCCGTTTGCCTGTTTCAGATTTTGTTTTTGCCCTTTTCTCGTTGCCTTCAATGCATGTCTCGATTTGGATTGATATTCCTTAGGGAGGTAAAGCTAATCTCTATTGTGGTTCAGTGACATGTGTGTGGAGATGAAATGATGACGAAATTGTTTCCCTATTGGTTTGATTGGCCGCCATGATGGCTCAAACTGTATTAGCTCTATCTGATCATCTCCCACGTCTTACCTCAAGTTTAATGTAAAGAACGATTTCTATTTATACAGTAAACCGACTTAATGCGTATTTGATTAAAGCTTAACCCAGGGAATGTGCTTGAGGCACTCAGGGTATATGATTCTTTATAATTTCTTTGGTGATTTAGTAAAAAGGTGGATGTAAGCAGATGATGAGTCACAAGTTTTAATGGGTAATTTGCATCTGAGTCATCTCTGTGATGTCACACCCTTTTTCACCTTGGAGATCTGATGCATCCTCTCTTCCACTTGCTCCAAGGGATAAGTTTCCTTTTCTTTTATATTGTGTTTAGTAATTTATTATTGTTTCTGTGCTTTTCAGTTTTTTCCTTAGCCATTCACACCATCCTTTACTTTAGCCAGCCATCAGCCATCACATGATACTTGTATTTTAGTCAGATCATTCTTTGAAGAAAAAAGCATCCCCTCTATATTTCTCAGTTGAGGATATGATGACCCTTTCCCCAGATGATCGACAGTGAACATACTGAGCGCTATAATTTCTCATTTGAGAAATCCAAGCCAGAATTCTGATCCTCTTGTTGATTCTTTGAAAAAACAATGTGCTCCTATTTGACCTTGTACACACTAACACACCAAAGTTATTTAACAGTGTGCTCCTATTTGACAGCTCTACCTTATAGATTGTACACTGTACTCAGTAGTATAAAAGATTAACTTTTCAAGTTATTTGCTAGACGCGTACTCACTCTCACTGGCATCCGGTGGGGAATGGTGGAATAAGCTGAAGTTGTGAACCAAACGAACTGTGATGGCGTATTTTGTTGGATGCACCGTTGTAGAGACTAAGTTGTGCACTCCTAAAGCTAAGGTCTGAGGTCAAGTCCAAGGAGATTTCTGTTCTAGTACAAGTCTCCAAGGAGATTTCTTTAACTTCTGTATCACCATGAGACCATTGTGTACTGTATTCAGCATTTCAGCTACGGTTGTAAGTCTGAATCGTTTTTGACAGAAACCATAGCTTGGTTCCTCCTGTTTTCAGGAGCAAGGCTCTAATGTGTTGATCTCGAGTTTTGTTCCGGCAGGTGCAGGTGCTAAATCGAACACAAAAACAAAAACGCATTCCCAAACTAGCATTCGGTTTTGGAATATCTCAGAGCCTGGACCATCAGTTACGCGCCGAAATTGCGGCAGCTGCTTCTCGTGGTTTGAAATTGCGCCGAAATCAGCAGAGGATCTGCGTCAGCATTCGTCCCCCAGGACGTGCACGGTTGACGTGTTGCCGACGCAATGCTTAATTGGCAGATAGCAACATACATACAGATGCAGTCGTAGGCACGATTGGTAGTGTTGGACTCCACTGCAAAGGGTCACAGAATGTTTGCCAATGGTCAAAAAAATGAAGGGCAACAGCCTAGACACTTGCCACCAACCAAGAAACGTCATTATTGTTATTATAGATTATAGAAAGAATATCAATTTTTATGATACAGAATTAGTAATCATGGGATATATCTATATCATTTAATTTAATGTCTTTATTTGGTGTTATAAACTTAATATTTTTCATATAAAGTCGATTAAACTTGTAGAGACTAGAGAGTAACTAACAAGATCAAATGCGTCGCACTGATGAGGAGCTGACGTCATCATATCCGGGCTTATATGGAGCATCAGCGGAGCCTAGGGCCTTATCCGCCCTGTTCGCTTGGCTTATCAGCCGTCTTATCAGCCAGTTTTTTTCTCACAGAAAAACAACCAAGACAGAGCTTATCAGCCAAAAGACGACCAAACGAACAGGTTTATCATTTGTATATGATGGGTAGGTTAAATGCTACAAGACTCGGACGGTACGGTCAAATGACACGACGACAAATTTCCACCAACCAAGAGACTTCGTGGGGATTCTTTTTCTTTTCTACTCAAAATCATCATAAGCGTAATTCTATAGCATGATTGCATTTGCGACCAAACGTCGACCATAAACAGCTAGAGTAGCTGCGCATTCCCTACTTAGTCGTTTCATGAATCACAAGAGTTTGCGTCGAACAAGTCACTAACAATCTGTAATCCTTTTGCAAACGTGCGTCATATACTAGTGTAGTTGTACAAATCAGCCCAGAGTCAGTCTGTCCGTGATGCATAGCGGATACAATATTATGATGGATGATTGAAGTGAACGCACCAAGTTGGGGTTCTATCCTTTTTTTTTCAATAATCCTTGGATTTCTAAAGAGTGTTGTAACCCTGATATTCTACTTTTGTTTAATGAAACAAGTTCCACAAGGACACGTTCGCAAAAAAAAAAAAACTTGGCATACCCATATACAGTGGAGAAATTTTATGCGAAGGGGTAGAAAAAATTTGGATACAAACAAAACATAATCCACACTAACCTGATTTGCTTGTTGCGCTACCCATAAGCTCACTAACCCCGTCTTCTTCATAATGCTTAGAGCATCTCCAGCACACACTGCAAATTTGACCCTCCCTGTTTTTATTTGGCTATCTAGTCCATAAGATTTCTCCTCCATATCAACACTCTTTAGCAAACTAGCCAAATCCCACTCTTCATGTCCTGATGATCCACATTTTATTTTTCAAATTACATACATTTACATTGATTTTAATAAATTAAATCGATAGAATAAAGTTCAAATAATTTGAGAAAATTAGTCAAATCTGATCATTTTTAATTTGAGATTCTTAAGAGATTTGAAGTTAAATTCAGAGTTCTCTGTTAATTACTCTATCAGTAATAAAAATATGCATGATTTTTGGAGCTCAAAGTAATTACATTTTCAATTTATGAATGTGGATAAAAAGAAATGAATTTACACTGCCCGAGTTTTTTTTTTTTGACGAGTTACACTGCCCGAGTTGTCAACCTCACAAAGGAAGGATGGTGGGATCGATAGTAGTTTCCTGAAGATGCTATATATTAGAAAGATCAACGCACCTAAGATAATGGTGGACAACTGAACATTACTATAGGAAGGGGTAGCTGGGTGTTGATTTGCAGATAGATGAGCTATCGAATCGGAATCCGTTTGGTGTGGATCCATGCACGAGCGTGTTGCGTGTATATGGGAAACAAACCTGTGTCATTGGAGACCGTTTGGTTCCCAGCCTTGGATTGCCACGTCTTGGTGTGACCGCCACAAAAAATCAAAGACTGTTTAATTGCTGCGTAAGGTGAGGCTCGCCACATGAGTACTAGTTCATTTACGGTCGCGGCAAGATTTTTCTCCGCCACAGCACTGCGGCGCGCTACAATTTGGCGTGGCTACCAAGGGAGGACATCCAAACCGCCCCTTTGTGTGATGGCCCCCTTTATGTGATGGATAGGTTAGATGCTACAACTCAAATGGTACAGTCAAATGACACGACAAATTACCACCAACCAAGAGACTTGGGGCATATTTCTTTGCTTTTCCTCTTCTTCTTTTTTATTTCTACGTATAAACTAAGCCATCACTCAGAAGCATTTTACAAGTCAGCAGGCCTAGTACTAGTAGCTACACTACTAGTCTTCTAGTATAACCTTCTGCAAACGTGCGTCATATATGCTGGTTTTATCAGCAGGCCTGTGGGTCTGCCCCTGAGATCAACCTCAGATAAGAGCAAAACCGTGCATAACGTTGGGTTTTTTAGATTGTTCTGAAACCGCTCGCCACCCTCTTCTCTTTTCTAGGCAGAGTTTACGTAATCTTACTATTACTAATTGGAGGCCTCAACGGAGACACCACGTTAATTCTCACCAGACGCGCTAAGAAAAAAGATAAATCCTAGAAATTCTCACAATAATCAGAAACATCGAGCCTTTGATTTAGTAGACTCTAATTATCATCACCGATATTAGCCATTGGATCTATTATAGTTTATTAAAAAATTACCCACCACTGCCATTATGAAAAATACTTAAAGTAACCCCTAATTTTGTTTATAAATTACCCACCTCTGCCATTATAAAAGATAATTCAAAATAACCCCCTAGATTTATATATAAATTATCAACATTTGCTATTATGAAAAATAATTCAAAATGGCCCCCCTAAATTTGCATCTAAATTACCCACCATGGTCATTATAAAATATAATGTACAATAACCCCCTAACATTATATCTAAATTACCTAACTTAGTCATTATGAAAGATAATACATACTTCATGATAGTAAATTTTATAAGCTATTGTTTTAAACATGTTTATCTATTTTTACTGAAACATTATGCCATATCATATTATTAATTTTATGTACTCTATGATATATAAATAATATTATACATATATAATCTTGTGATATAACAAATTTAACATGTTTAGTACGTGAATGCATACTGAGTTTCAACTTATGTGGAAATAATACTATTAGGATATAAACATTTTTAATGATATTTTTTGAATAAAAGATAAAGAATACTAAAATATCTAATTGATGTCCAAAAAATACAACAATTTGATTAAAAGTTAAAACATAAACTATAGATTTACGAAGACACAAAATAGGTTGTATCAAGAATTTATATATCTTAAGATTATATTTCAACTAAATATATATCACGCTAGAAAAATAGAAGTACTATAAATTCTAACTAGATGCCCTCACTTGAGCGTGCATGTTAATTCTTAGAAGATTTAATTGGAAACAAAAGACAGCTCATCGAAATTTCATAAAAATAAAAGAAATTTTACCATCAATTAGATATGACCTAATCTCCATTGAGGATAATAATAATTATTAGATCTATTATATTTTCTAAATAACTATCAATTTCTGTTGTTGTGTAAAATAATATAAACAAACTCATAACCCTAATTTATATTACCCACATATGTTGTTAAGAAACATGATCTAATGTAAACATAAATTTGCATCGAAGTATAGACGTCCTCATATTATGATCGTAATTTACATAACTCAATTTTCATATTATTATTAGAAAAAATAAATACCCCTAAAATATCATCTAAATTATAAACATCTCATTTTACTAAAAAAATGTTTAGATAAAAAATAGAATATGTAAATTATCAACCCTCCTCTATCATTTTTAATATAGTAATATTTGCTAAAGTAAATATATGCGTAACGGCAACATGCATGAACAATAAAATACATATGTTATATTTCTTCACATAAAAAAATATTTTTCTACATATACTGATACTAACAAATTATTTAAAACCATATTAGTAACCATAACATATAATTTATATATAGGTCGATATTTATGTATTTTAATTAAAATATTTGATATGTCTATATTGATAGTATAATCATAACTGTAAATATAATTCTTTGATAGTAAAATTCAATTATCATGAGAAGTATGGGAGAACGCTTATTTTTATGTTGTTCTGGCATTTATTAAGAATACCTTAGAATAGACAACAAATCATTATAAAGTTCAAGTATTAAAATCCTATTGAGATTAGGGCTACTACCCTGTCTAAGATTTTACTTCATACTCCGTGACTTATAAGTTATCGTGTAGGTTTTAAATAATGGTCGATGCTATTGTAGTACTTGTCGGTGTTTTGACCCAGGGGGTCAAGACCACCAACTAGTAAATTTATATATTGCGTGCTCCCTCTCCCAGATGTGATGCAAGAAGAACACAAGATTTATCCTGGTTCGGGCACAGAAGACCCTACGTCCAGCGGGGGAGGATGGATTCTATTATCTTGCACCGAAGTGCTCGTACAGGGGGGTACAAGATGGTTTACACGGGGGTGCTCAGGATGAGCTGAGGCCTAGGACTAGCAGGGTTACCCTAGGTGGTCGGATGGTGGATCGCTTGAGGTGTCGATCAAGCAATCGGGTGCGGTGTGTTGTTGCGATCGTGGGCAGATGTCCGAATGCGTGAGCCGATATGAATGCGTCTTGCCGATCCCCCATCCCCTTTCTTCTATCCCAGCGTCCCCTTTTATAGATCAAGGGGAGGCCTGAGGGTACAGAGATCCTAGACTGTAGAGGAATGACGTCGATCGCTGTAGCGGTGTGGCCTTCCCGTCCTTCCGGTGTTTAGGGCATGGTGATAGGAGACTGGACGTTGCCGAACGTCATGGCGCAGTATGGTTGACCTCCTGTAGACGGGTACGGGCTCCACAGTTGAAGCGGGACGGAGTGGATAGGACGGGAGCCATGCCGGAGTGGTTGGAGACGACGGTCGAGCCCCGTGGTCGAGGGCTTCATAAGATACGTGATGTTACAAGGGCCACCATGATTAATGGTAAAGTTTCATATTAATTGCATATTTAAAGAATAACGGTTCCGTACAAAAAGAATAAAAATATATTGATTGGTTCCTTGAAAAAAATATTATTAATAGATTTAATATAATTAGATCTAGACTACATAATATCTATTATATCTATAATGTTAAAAAATAAATGAAGAAAAAATCTACATATTAATATAAGTAATTTTTTATTAGTCAAATGCACTTTGTCCCTTCCAAATCATAAGATGTTTCGAGCTTTTAAATACACAACTTTTGCTATATACGTGTCTACATACATAGTAAAAATAATATATTTAGAAAAATCAAAATTGTCTTATAATTTAGAATAAAGAGATCATTATACAATAGCTAATATTTATATCTCCAAAAATTTTAACCCGTTGCGAGAGCACGGGTTGATGGACTAGTATCTTATAATTTGGGATGGAAGGAGTAATTAAGAGTTCGTTTGGCTGATTATTTGTGGCTAATTAAGTCGATTTATGTTGGTTTTTTTTATTATGAGAGGAAAATATTGTACCATAACTAATAAATTAAGATGCTAAATCATCCGATATGTCAGCATGCATGCAATTATATAAGGAGAGTTTGCGATGCGTCGTACGTACATGTCAGTAAGTATACTAGTCTCCGGCCTCGCTTTCTCTCCGGTATATATACACTCTCCTACTAGCTAGTCTAATAGTTCGTCTCTATCCTATTGTATCCTTTTGGCAACGTGCGTTATACATTGTACACGAACGGTCTCTCGGTCCGGTCCTAGAATAACCACGTAATACTAGTACGACGTGTGAACGGCGGGGCAAGGTTGGTGGTGGTCGTCCACGCGCTGCGTTGCAGTTTGCAGCGCCGGAGTTGGTGCGCCCAACCTCTGCCTGCCGGCCGTTTCATACAGGAACAGGTGGTGCTGGTACTCGATTCTTGAGGAATTGGAATTCTTGATCCGATCTGATCCACCAGGAGTATGCTCGTGCACGCAACCAATTGTAGAGCTGTCGTGTCCATCCGATCGACCGAGACCGGCCGGCGGTTCATGTTGAACGTACAGTACGAGCTGGGAGAGGGGTGGGTGATCCACAGGGCCGGCAGGCAGGCAGGGGTTTATTTTGTTGTTCACAAAGCTTTGTGCATATGGCGGCGACGACGACTATCAGACTATGCATGCAGATCGACTTGCAGAGGGCAAACGTGATTGCATTATTATTTGGCGCAACGTAACGCGCGCGCGCGACCACGTACTGCATTGCGCCGCCCGCCGTGTTTCGACGACGTGACCGGATGAGCACCACCACTGATACGTACTACTACTAGACTACTCCGTACAAGTGTGCTTGTTTATTTACTGGAGTAGGAGTATTTATTTATTTATTTACAACGTGGGAAACACAGGAGGAGGAGTATACGTGGTGCTAGTGTACAGTACGTAGCGACTAGCGAGCCACTGCACAGGAGGAGGATTTGGCTTGATCACGATCGAGGAGCTGTACGCACGGGACACACGTCGATCCTGCTGAATGCGAAATGTGAAAACCTTGCATTTAGCGTGACACGTACGGACACACCTTGGGGCTTGGGCTGTGCTGTGCATGCGTCAGCTCTCGCCGCCCGCTGTACGTACGACGACACTGGTCAAGATCAAGACGATGAAATGAAAACGTACGGCCAAAACCGACCGATTTCCCATCATGCGTACCCCCTAGTATGCGCCGCCGCATTATTTCGACGGCGTGACGACCGGCCGGAGCACCACGCCGATCTACCTAACGACGTGGGAGTGGGAAACAGCAACTAACTGCACAACCAAAATAGTCAAAAGGCTAGCTAGGCGCCCGCAGGCCGCAGATTGTCCGTATCGATCTCAAGTCTGAACTGAACCCAAAAAAAGAGAAAAAAAAAGAGTGCATCTAAGCCACTGTACCAAACCCCACTGCTGGGCTGGTGATGGGTTATCATCAGGCACTCTCAAGTCAAGTGTGTATTCGTCTCTCTCTTCTCCTTTAATTTGCTGGAAATGGAAAGCGATAATGTGTACTTCTTACCCTCACGGATTTGATCACAAGCTGTTGGCGACGGCACGCATACGGAACGGACCAGCCAGGACGAACAAAATTAAGGGCCTCTCTTTTGTATGGATTGTGGCGCTCTGTCTCCTCCCGAGTTCTGATATATTTAATGTTGTGGCACTGTTCATTGCAGTCAATTTATTGATAAAAAAATTAAGGCATCCACGATGCGTCGGACATCAGGATGACCAGTAATTAACGTCATGTATGTGAACGCCAAGCCTAGCTAGATTGCATTATTGCGCGTCATACTGATGACACCTCTCTCGACGACGACCGCTGTAGGCCCTGTAGCCGACGATCGAGACTACGCGACCCAGATATGGATCATGCATGCATTTGGATGGCCACAAGAAAAATTCCCCGTGCACTGCCTACTGGCGGTCTGCCCCGCTGCCAGCTGCACATGAGTACTGGTTTCTGGATGTGCTTAGGCTCCTTTGACTTTGCTGACCAATGCAAGCTGCATGCCCCCTTCCCCACCAACGCACGGTTCTGAACAGAGAGAAACCAATGCTAGACTCTAAGAGCAAGTATTATAAGAGGCTGCAAGCCGGCTAAATGATTATGTGAAGGAGAGAGGAGAAGCAGGTTGTAAGCTTACAGCCAGCTTAGTTACAAGAACCAAAGAAACTATGAGACAAACATGTAGGTCATGCATTGATTGTGAAGAAGTAGCTATTATATGAGTGGGCTGTAAGAAGGTTGTAAGACCCCTTACAGCCAGCAGCTGACTGAGATTATTAAACTTGCTCTAACATAGAGTCCAAGACTATTTATTATCACTTATTTATATCATTTTGTTGATGTAGCAGTATATTTATTGAAGAAAGATGATGAAAAAACAAGACTTCAAGTCTTATTTAGACTCCAAATCTATAATATTCGAGGTAATAAATAGGTTTAGACTATATGATAGAGTCTACGTTGGGGAGTGCCTTAAGTAAGTGTCTAAATTAAAGTGTCTTCTTCAATTGACTCTAATGTACGTATCCGATTAATGTGATTTAAAGCTCTCTATCTTTACCATCACAAAAGCTGACACTTCTGAATCGGAAAAGTTGAAGCTAGACATGGCTTCCTGGGCTTCACCAACAGAAGAAAATAAAAGTGTTAGCTTCAGTCCTCCACGTAGGTGCACACAATTTGAGACTATAACTTTACATCGCAGACACATACTTTGGGCGCGTTTAGATGCGAAAATTTTTGGCTTTTGGCTACTGTAGCACTTTCGTTGTTATTTGGTAAAAATTGTCCAATTATGGACTAATTAGGTTCGAAAGTTTCGTCTCGCAATTTCTCGATCGACTGTGTAATTAGTTTTTTTTTTCGTCTACGTTTAGTACTCCATGCATATGTCGGAAGATTCGATGTGACGGAGAATCTTGAAAAATTTTGGATTTTGGGTGGGAACTAACGGGGCTTTGATTCTCTCATGTCCTGCAAAAGCTGTGACTACTTTTCTTTTCCTCTCTCTTGTACAAGCCTTCTCTCCCGTGACTATAGGATCTTCTGCAGGTCACTCTGACACCTGCAGGGCACCCGACTTTTGGACAAGCTAGCATCCGAGCCTAGCTGGATGGGCGGCAATCATATCAATGGATTCGGTTTTATTGTTTTCTCTACGGAGCGTATACGCACGTGTATTCGGAAGTTCTTCCTTGCACCCTGCTACTGCTAAGTCATCGGACAGGTCAGCAACTAAGAAGAGTTCGCGTTGTGTCGTACGTACAGGCCAGTAGTAAGAGTCAGAAAAGTACGTGTACACGTCTTTTTTTTATATAAAAAAAATCATATACTAGTACACGTCTACTTCCTCCATCATAAATTGTAAGTCATTCCAAGAATCTTGGAGAGTCAAAGTTTCTCAAGTTTGACCAAACTTATATAACAATATAATAATATTTATGATGTCAAATAAGTTTTATTATATTCATTATCAATTATATTTTTATAATATACCTATTTGATGTTATAAATCTTTGTAGTTTTGTCTATAATTCTTGGTCAAACTTGAGATGCTTTGACTCTCCAAGATTTTTAGAATAACTTACAATTTAAGATGGAGGGAGTGCCTTTTATATATTGACCACGACGAGCCCGTGAGACAGTCGTCGAGCAAGAGCACACGGATGGAGAGTGTGGCAACTTCACGAACGGTGTCTCGCTCGGTCGCCTGGATCTGAGACACAAGGAAATTTCAAGGCGCGTGGTAGTAGCCAAGGTCTCCCCTAATCTTCGCTTACTTTTAAGTGGTGAAGTTTGAAAATGAGAAAACTATATTAATAGTAGTTTTAAAGAATATTTTTAGAAAAATATATGTATATTATATCTTAATAAATATTTTCTTAAAAAATAAGTAATCAAGTTAGACCCGGCCTACCGTGTTGCTGTTGTAAGCAAACTACTTTACACGAAATACGGGTACATGTACTTTTAGTATCAGCGTTTCACCTTGCTCCTCCGAAATAACTATCATAAATTATAAGACATTTTAAAAAATTTAAAGAGTTAAAACATCTCAAGTTTGATTGAAATTTTATAATAATATAATAACACTTATAATGTTAACTAAATATCATTAGATTTTATATTAATTATATTTTCATGGTATACATATTTAATATTATAAATTTTTATATTTTTCTTTATAATTATGATTAAATTTGGGATACTTTAACTTTTTAAAATTCTTAGAATATCTAAATTAATAGTAATTCGGATGTAGGTAGCGCTGTATTAGAAGAACTGACGGAGGGAGCACGATTTGAACGTCTCAATGTCAGGCAAGAGACATGCTAGCACGTACCATACACAATATAGTATGACCGGGACTGTTCGTGTGTCTGCAGAACAGAACAAATAATAAAAGTATGGAACGTACGGAGTACTGCTGGTCTACTACAGGAGTCAGGGCCTCAGGGGTACAACTACTCACGTCACGTGTGAACGGCCGGGGCAACGTGGCAAGCAAAGCAGCGGCGGCCGGAGTTAGTTGGTGCACCAACCGGCCGGGGGGCCGTGTCACGTACGGGATGGATGGTTTGCTGCTGCTGCTTGTAGTGTGTGCCCTTGTCCGCAGGACAGGACAGGACAGGAAAGCGGCCGCCGCGCTTGATCATACAGAGACAGGAACAGGAACAGTTTGGTCATGCTCGTGCACGCAAACAAATTACTGCTGCTTGCTAGAGCTGCTGTCGACAACTGTCGCGTGTCCATCTGATCTGACGACCGGGCCAGCTTATCACCCTCAGAAATCATCACAAACATGGATATGAAGCACGCTTAAGGGCTTGTTTGGTTCACGCTTCACCTCGCCACCTCGCCACGCCAAATGTTCGACAACTGTGGCGGTTGATTGGTTGCTGTGTAAAGCTGGGCGGCCACGGCTGTCGTTTTGCTGCAGAGCTTGTCGTTTTGCTCGTGGCGAGGGCGTGGCTGTGGCGGCCATTCTACCCGCCACACTGTTGTGGCGTCGCCAAAGTTGGGGCGTGGCGCGCGTGGGCGTACAACCAAACAGTCCATAAATGTCATGTCTCATGTGATCTGATGATGCATGCATGCATGCATTACGGAGCACCACCACGACACCAAATACTACTGCTCCTACTAGGATAGGGTTGTTTATTTATTTGTTACTGGTACAAACAGCGACTGCACTTTTCACACACATACTAGTGCGGTACGACTCCAGGAGGGGAGAGGCGGTGAAAGTCTCCGTTGCTCCGTTATTATTAAAACTAAAAATTCTCTGCAAAAGCGTCCCAAAATTCCCCCGGTCAAAAAGGCCCTGGATCGCCCGCAGATTTTCCGAATCTGAACGACTCAAAGTACTGATGGAATGGAGCCCTGAGACAGAGAGTCTCGTCCACCTCTGTTCACTGTTCTCACTCCATTCCATCCACATCCACGTACTAGGCCACCAAACCCCACTCATGGTGCTGACGTGGGCAGGCCATCAAGTTACGAATCATTGGTGCTCCAGTACTGTACGTACGTAGTTGGAACGCGGGTTTTTTCTCCTGCTTCTGTACTTTTTCCTATAAAAATAAAATAATTCCTATAAAATTTCTACGTAACTCATGTGTTCCAAACAGACCCTGATGATGGTGTTTTCTTATCGTTTTGTTGTGAAATAGTAAGACGAGCTGATACAACAGGAGGTGGGCACGCACGGGACGGGACGATCGACACACGTCCACCAGGAAACCTTACATGTACAGTATTTCGCGTCACACCGTACGTACGGACACACCACCTTCCACCTTGGGGCTTGTGCTGTGCTGTGCATGCGTCAGCTCTAGCCGCCCGGCCGCTCTCAAGACGACGCCGGCCGGCGGCCCAGTACGTTGTCCAACACCGATCTTCCATGCACCGTACGGTGCACCTACTGTCGGTCTGCCACGCCGATCGAACAACGTACTTCGTACGTGAGAAACAGCAACCGCAAAATATTTCCTGCAACTGCATGCAACCAAAATGGTCAAAAAAGCTGGGCGCACGGCCGCATATCTTCCGTATCGAGCTCAAGTGTCTGAACTGAACCAAAAAGATCGAGTGTCATCATCCATCTCAGAATGGTTATATTTTTTTTTACAACAAACATGCTTCTTATACTCCATTTAACACAGCAACCAGCTGTTAGAACCGATGCAGAGTGCGTTAGTGCAGATTACAGTGCAGTCATCGGTGGGTACCGTGAGACATGATCTCAACTAGCTGGTTTAGAGCAAAAGCATGTTTTGTTGAAGTGTGAGCAGTATGGTTTAGTGTCCTGCTGGTTTTTAGGATTTTTGTGTTCCTTTGTCTTGTTGAGTTGATGAGGAGCTGAGTTAGATGTTTCATCTTCCATTTTGGCGGTGTTGAAAGACCTGTGCTGTTGAGATACTGCACCAGTTGTTAATTGTCAGATAGGAAATTGATGTTGTGATTGTGAAGAAGATTGATCTAGATTGTTTGATGCATCAACGTAGCATCTGGAGCCTTGCAGCAGTGTGTCGGTAGGTGTACAGTCACAGTAGCTAGCTATCCATGGCTTCATATACCTGTGCATCGATCTGGCTGTGGGTCCTAGGTTGTTGTAGTCTAGTGTGGTGTTCCTACACTGATAGAGGAAGTACCTGCTTGTACCTGAAGAGCTAATTGATCATGCTGGTCAGTTTCCAGTGCCTATAGCCGGTTGGTGATGGGTTATCATCAAGTATTCAAGTCAAGTGTGTTCGTCTCTCTTTTTTTTTTTCCTTTGCTGGAACTAAAAAGTAACATGTAGTTGTTAACTCCATGATTTTTATCACAAGCTGCTGGCAATGGCATGCACATAGAACAAACCGAACAAAAATAAGGCCTCTTTGGTACAAATTCTGCTACTCCAGCTCCTCTTCACTATTGTGGAGCTGTTTATTATTAGAGCCTGATTTCTCTCTCTTCAATCTTCCTCTCATAGAGCCGATAGGAGCCGGTGAATTGGCTCTGTACATAGAGTCGGTAGGAGTCGATGAATTGGCTATGTGAGAAGGAGAGGAAAGAGAAAGAAAACTACTATCTCTAAAGAATACTACGATAACCGATAACCTGTAGTTCTAACACTCCAGGATTTTATCACGGGCACATAGAACGGATGACCAAAGATAAGGCCTCTTTGGTATTGATTCTGGTGCTCCAGCTCCTCCTAACACATTTAGTGTTGTGGCACTATTTATTAGAGTCATATTTCTCTCTCTTTTTTTTTCCTCTCAATTGATAAATTAGCTCTATGAGAGGGAAAGAAAAGAGAAACTAGCTCCAACGAACAACATCACAACTGCAAATGTCTCAAGAGAAACTAGAGCGTCAAGATTCATATCAAAGAGGCCCTAATTTAAAGTGTATACGTGCGTCGGTCATCAGTATGACAAACAACGCCATGCATCCTCTCAAACCAAAAAAAGAACCCCATGCATGTGAACGCCAAGCCTAGCTAGATTGCATTTCGCGTCACACTACTGACACCTCTCTCGACGGCGACTGCTGCCTGTACACACGATCGAGACGACAAAGCCTTTCATCCCCTTCTACCAGCTTATAATAATTTATCAAAAGGGTTAAGCTGCGCGAGGGCTAAGCTCAAGGGCGCGAGAGCTAAGCACAAGGGCTCGCATGCAACCATGCATGGCGCCTAAGCATAGATGGCATGCAGATTTGTGAGAATAAAGGACATTCTTATGTAGTACTGTACTGTCCAAAAAAAAATTATTCTTTTGTTGACTGCCGGTTTGTCCCGCTGCCAGCTGCACATATGAGTATGCGTACTGGGCGCTAGGCTCCTTTGACTTTTCTGACCAAGCTACCCGCCCCTTCCCCACAACCGTCCCACGACCACGATTCGGATCACCACACCAACCCCCACTTCGCGCTATAAAACCCCTGCCCAGCCAACGCAAACTCTCATCAGGTTCAGGCAGCCCACTCCACTGATCGAAAGCCACTCACCACCACTGGCACTGCGCCGCACACAGACACAGCTGAGCTCGGCCCAGCCCTCTCCGATCTGACCACCTACGTACGCGTGATGGCAATGGCATCATCGCTGCCGGCGTTCACGGTGCGGCGCAAGGACCCGGTGCTAGTGACGCCGTCATCGCCGACGCCACGGGAGACGAAGCCGCTGTCAGACATCGACGACGCGGAGGGCATGCGGTTCTACAGCTCGGGCATCCACCTGTACCGCTTCAACCCAGCCAAGGCGGGGGAGGACCCAGCCAAGGTCATCCGTGACGCGCTAGCCGCGGCGCTCGTCCCTTACTACCCGCTCGCAGGCCGGCTCCGCGAGGTGGAAGGGAGGAAGCTGGTGGTGGACTGCGCCGCGCAGGGCGTCCTGTTTGCCGAAGCCGACGCGGACGACCTCACCGCCGACGACTTCGGCGACGTCCAGTCCCCGCCGTTCCCGTGCTTCGACCAGTTCATCCTCGACAGTACCACCGTCGCCGGCGTCGAGCCCGTGCTGGACAGACCGCTGCTGTACGTCCAGGTCACCCGTCTCCGCTGCGGCGGTTTCATCTTCGGCCAGCGGTTCTGTCACTGCGTCGTGGACGCCCCGGGTGGGATGCAGTTCGAGAAGGCCGTCTGCGAGATCGCGCGTGGTAACTCCACGCTGTCGGTGACGCCGGTCTGGGGTAGGGAGATGTTCATGGCGCGTGACCCGCCACGGCCATCGTACCCGCACCTCGAGTACCGCGAGCCCGCCGGCGGTGCAACGGACCGGATGCTGACCACTCCGCCCGCCGACATGGCGCGGGTGCCATTCTTCTTCGGGCCACGGGAAATCGCGGGGCTACGCCAGCGCGCGCCGCCGGGGATGCGCTGCTCCAGGTTCGAGCTCGTCGCCGCGTGCATCTGGCGCAGCCGTACCGCCGCGCTCGGGTACGCGGCCGACGAGGAGGTGCGGCTGTCGTTCATCGTGAACGCGCGTGGGCGCGCCGAGATCCCGCTCCCTGAGGGGTTCTACGGGAACGCCTTCGCTTACTCTGTCGCGGCGACCACCGCCGGGGAGCTATGTGGTGGAGACCTCGGGTTCGCGCTGGAGCTCGTGAAGAAGGCCAAGTCGGCGGTGACGTACGACTACCTGCTGTCGGTGGCCGACCTGATGGTGCTCACGGGAAGGCCGCTGTTCGCGCTGTCCAGGACGTACATCGTGTCGGACGTCAGTCATGCTGGGTTCAAGAGCGTCGACTTTGGGTGGGGCGAGGCCGTCTATGGCGGGCCGGCGAAAGGCGGCGAAGGGCCGCTTCCCGGCGTCACCAACTACTTCTCTAGGGCTAAGAATGGCAAGGGGGAGGAGGGCACTGTCGTGCCCATCTGCCTGCCCAAGGACGCCATGGAGAAGTTCCAGCTCGAGGTGGAAGGCCTCACCGCCGCCGAGCTCTAGACGATGAGCTGGGTGCATGCAAGCATATGCATGTCAGGGTACGGTGTGCGCATGCACGACACGACACCGCATAACAGTAGCCTAAGGGCACGTACAACACATGTTTTGATGCCGGACTAAACGATGCAAAATTGCCTGATTAAATGAAGAAAGAGAGCGTAGCCGTCGTCTGGCGAGGCGCCGGTATCGTCGCTCCTGTTCTTGTTAAAGATCCGGTGTGCACACGCTATGGCCTATGGCCAGTGACTAGTATTCCGACTGGTTGTAGTGTGCCATCCCATCAATCAAATCATCATCAAATTGCAATGTTTGTATACTCAAATGAAATAAATACTCTTGTTTGTATTTGATCAATGGACTTTTTATCAAGCTCACTAAGTTACTCTTGTTTGTATAAGAAGCAACACGACAGTAAAACTAGATTATATCCATGCTTGGTTATATTTATATGTAAGCAACATAATGGTATACATGAATCATATTCACGCTTGATCATAGCTACATAAAAATATTAAAAAAGTAACAGACATCCAAATAGACAGCTCATTGTACATGTTCTCTGTTTAACTATCTATATATGTTAGGACATCATCATAGAGACAACATGCCGTCTGTAGGTTTTACATGCCCTAAGTCTACGAGGGCACAAGCACACATTATTACAAACTTCCTGTGTAAAATGTCAGCAAGTATATCTACACCGCCATAAATGCGTCATGTTCGTCAAATACATATGTTGTTTTTGTCGGTAACTATACACCATGCCAACGCAAGAAAACAGAGCACCTCCCACCCCGTAGGCTTACTTCATCCGCTACCAATTCCAAAAAAAAAATCACAAGCGTCTGATTTTTGTCTTCGTTTCAGGGAATGATCCTCATCCATCTAATCTAAATCCAACGATCAGTACTCATGCTCATCATTAGAACCAAATACCCTTTCCCGTGCTGCTAGTTCATCTTTATTTTCAAGCACTTGTAGCATAGGAAATGTGAAACAAATTTGTGAGAACATCCCTATGGACTTTATACCCAAGGTGGAAGGCAAATTTGGCAATCTACCCGTGGTGGATTGTGTGTCCAAATATGTGCACTTCATCCCTTTAGCACACATTTCAGCAACAACGGTAGCTTAAAACTTCTTCTCTAAAACAGTTAGATTACATGGGTGTCTATTGATAGTGACCGGGATATGATATTTACCAGCAGATTCTGGTAGGAATTATTCAACAATAAAACTCCCAATGTCATTAGCTTACCATCATAGTCTAATGGGCAATCAGAGATAGTCAATAAAATAATCACTATATACCATTGATCCTTACCGACGACAAACCAGAAAATGGATTAGATTGCTTCCTTGTGCAGATTTTTGCTACAATACTGCATACCATAAGTCTATCCAAATGATATTGTTCAAGCTAGTACATGGAAGAGACTCCCTGCAATTGAAATCATACAACCTAGGTGATGCTTCAATTCAATGAGTCGATGATTTATTGACGGAACATGACAATGGAACAAATGAAAATTCGTCTCCAACAATCCCAGAACTACTACAACAAGTACTATGACAACAATCAAGATAGGCATCTGGGTATGGTTCAAATTAATGAGCCGATTAGTAGTGTCAACTTCAACCTGAAAAAAACAAGTTAACTCCTAAATACTATGGTCCCTTCCAGATCAGTGAATGCATTGGCTCCGTTGCTACGTCATCTCTTTGGGTGATATCTAACGAGAAGGCAATAAATTTTAGGGTTAATCCCTCTGTCTCTTCTCTATTATCTCTTTCTCTGTCGCCATCTCTCCCCTTCTCCTTTCTGTTGTTGTTGTTGTTGTTGTTGTTGTTGTTGTTGTTGTTGTTGTTGTTGTTGTTGTTGTTGTTGTTGTTGTTGTTGTTGTTGTTGTCATTGCCCTTCCCTTCTTGTCTATGCCACTCCAGCCAACTCCAACCAACACCATCCAACACCACCGATTGCCTTGCTGCTAGCAGCGCCCTATGTCGTCCCTAGCCAGCCTATACAACCATCCAGCCAGCCGTTGGCTGCCAACCCCGCTCAACCATCCACTGTGCGACCATCAAATTAGCCTCAACTAACATAAGAACTCTGATAAACACATATAAAGGTCTAGGATACCGCAGATTCTCTAACTTCAACAACCCGTTATGAAGAGACGTGTACCTTACCTTAGTATTTACTAATTTGTTTTTGCCAAATAATCAAGATAGAAAATTGTTAATTACTTGTTAACATATTTCTATCCCTCTATGGTATTTTTCTTGTGATGCATGTGTGTAAAGTTGTCAGCTTCATAATCCCTTATTTGCCTTATATCTCATATTTTCTATTTCAATTATAGATGAAAAAAGCTCTATTGATGTTTTGGCTAAGGAAATGCAAGAAATAGAGATTAAGCTAGCTGAGAAAATTGAGCTGTCTGAGTAGGGTCGCCACACTCTGACTGAAGTGACATCTGAAATTCAAAAGACAATATCAGAGGTCAAGGGTCGTATATATAGACTTAAGTTCTGCATAGAGGAGCTACAAAAGGAGGTAACGAAGCTTAAGCAGAAGAAAGGAGGGAAGTAGCGAGTCAAGTTATGGTGTTCTCTGATTTTTGCTTTGATCTTTCTGACTTATCTCATGATGTTGGTGCATATACATGTATATCTAGTTGCAGACGTGACTTACTCATGCGGATGCAGACGTGACTTTTAAGTAATACCTGCACCCTATCTTATTTGTTCATGGGTGATCGTGTTCTGTTTGTGAATCTTGTTCTTATTATATGGTTGTGGTTCATAGGGTGATCGCGTTGTGGTTGTGATGTGTTTAGCGCGCATCGCCGATGTTTTTCTTTTAACACAATTGTATTACACATGACTTTCAGGCAAATCGCCAATGACGAGTTCTGTTACAAACTTCAGGCTTACACTTTTTAGAGCAAAGGGGTGATTGTTTTGTCATCAGTGTTATACTCATCTACAAAAGTGTCACCATGTAGTGTACTAGCATCTTTGTATGCATGATATCTAATGGATGAATGCTTTCGTACCATCCTCCCTACTCTTGGATAAACCCTCGGATTAAGGACATGAAAGTTCGATAAATCTCCCAAATAATTCCACTATTTAGCTAGAGACTTGGTAGGCTACACCCATTGGGTGACATATGAGGGATAGTCCTGTGAACCGCAGAAGGCCCACTCTTGAAAAAAAATCCCTTGCATCAAAGGAACGAACCAAAGCAAGCTAAGTCCCTATTTGGGTCGACTCCTCCTAGGGCTTTCACAAGGTTTGATGCCCTGTCGTCCTGAGCGTTTGTTAGGCTCTAGGTTCTCGATAGATTCTAGGGCATGTTCTCCGCGTTGCTTAGAGCGAGCACTTAGCCCAAGCTCAGGTCGGGGCAATCCGTGGCATTTTTTTGGCTAGGGACCCCTAGGTTAGGAGCTGCCTATGCCTTGGTCATGCTTTCTATGAGTATGTCACTTAACATTATAATAAGAATGAAAGTATCCATAAGCGTACAGATAAAATATCATTATAGTATTTTACCGGGAGTAAGATGAGTGTCATACAAATTATATTTTGGGATACACTAACAGTGATAGTGGTGGAGATCTTGTGGGAAGAAGGAGCATCGGTGGCAGTGGCGTAGCTAGCTAGGTGGACAGGTCACCCTGAAATTTAGCTCAAGGTTACACTACAATAGATTAGCTCTTTAAAATTATGGAAATCACACATGGATCACTCTATAATTTGGCTTTACATCTATAGTGGACCACCCTTGTTCTGGATCCTAGCTACGTCACTGACTGGTGGAATTACACATGGATCACTCTATAAGATGGTGACCGCGCTCACAACGCGTGTTCCGGCAGAGGCAGTTGCTTTGACGTGAGTTTGTATCGGGTTTTAAATTTATGTGAGTGTAGTAGTGTGCTGATAAGCTATGGGTATAAATAGTTGGATATAAGAGGAGCGGTTCAGCGCCTCAGTTGTTGTAATCACGTTTGTACTCGAGCTTGTGTGAAGTGAAAAGGGACGTTGCCAAACCTTGTCGACAGTTGCCAGTTCGTCGCTTGTTCATGTGTTCACAAGTGCGTTCTGTGATTTAGGCTTAGCCACTAATGAATTTGTGGTTCATTAGTAATGTAATTCCTAGGATCATATGACTGAAGTAGCAATCAATACACATATAAAAGTAGTCTAGCTCTCATCAGTTACATTTCTATTGAGCCGTCTTGTTGTCAATAACCAAAAATCAACGACACTACTTGGGGTGTAGGGTAGCCTCCTTTCTTTGCCCAGCTGTTTAGCAGTAGATAGCATCACCTGCAGTTGCAGAAACAATGGAGATAGAAGCTAAAGTACAAGTATCCAGAATGCAACTAATAACAGCTAGTTTTTTTTCCCTGATCGAGCACAAGCAAGGTAGCATCCGAGCATCCTCACCTGGCGCCGCTCTTGTTATCCCTAGAAGCGTCGACCAGACCACCACCTCCTCTCACGGCGACGACGGCGGCAGCATCCGATGATGCCAGCCTCCTGCCACTGCCGGTGGCAGTTGTCGCCACAGTACACACCGGCATGCCACGGTAAGCCAACGTGGTGTGCATTGCCGCCGGTGAATGATGAGGTCTCGCCGCGGGCATCAGCAGCCCGTTGCCGCCCCCACACGGCGGCGTGCCGCCGTTGTTGGCGCTGTGCAGGAGCGCGCCGCCAGTGCCAGTGCTGCAGCAGGCACTCGACCAGCTGCAGAGCAGCAGCTGCTGCTGCTGCTCGGCGAGCTGCCTCCTTAGCGCGGCGTTGTTGGCACGCAGCACGGCGTTGTCGCGGCGCAGGCAGCAGACCTCGCGGTAGCACCCGTCGGAGGGGTCGCGCTCCCGCCACCGTGCCTCCCAGGTGAGCGTTTCGGCGGCGCGGCGCCGCGCGGCGTCGCTGGCGTTGGCCTTGATGAGCTTGGTGAGGTTGGCCACCCCGAAGACGAGGTGCAGCGCGCGGAAGTCGTTCATCCTGTGCGCCGGGAAGTAGGTGGCCAGCTCGCAGTTGGGCTCGCACTTGCGCCGCTGGTGCTTGCACACCGCGCACGCGCCGCCGCGGCCACCACCGTTGCCGCCGCCGCCGCCAGTCATCCCGCGGCTGCAATAAGTGCAGGTGGAGACGGCCGGGAGGGAGAGATAGCTGCATGCGTAGGCATGTGCGTGCTTATATGGATGGCACATGGTAGTACATTAGAACAAGAAGGGAAATGCAAGATAGTAAGGTGAAATTATAGGAGGGACACAGCTGATTTCTAGGTTGCTCACAGCAAGAGTTCAGGTTCAGGGGCATGGAAACTTCTAATGCGTTGTATTATTGGACTACAAATACTCTGACAGCTTATTCTCAAAAAAAAAAACTCTGACAGCTCAGAAAACGAAAAGGTTATGCCATCTCCATATCTACTGGAGCAGCACAACACGTATGAACATACATACAGCAGTGTCACACACACATGTCGCCTAAAGATACAAGGCCACCAATTGAATCATTTACTTGTGTTCTGAACTAGATTTGTTAGCAGTGGGCCAATGCAATGCAAGATTACATTTATATGTGGTTGCCACAAAAAAAAAGTATCACTTACATGGTGCGATTTAATTTCTTTCTTACACTGTATTATTGTTTGAGTGTGTCCATGCACGGATCAACCACTAGAAATTTAGATCCAATATGATCACCAAATTAAGAAGAGAGTGGGCATGGTAACACAAGTGTCACCAAATAATAATAGGGGCAACAAGGAATCCTAGCTACTTTGTTGCACCAAAGCCAATAAATTTCTGACTCATGCATATGTTGTTGCCTTTCCACCATCAACCCCACATGGAGCTTTTTCAAGTTCAAGAATTTGTCAGGCCTTTGCCCAAGCCGCTCAATTTCGCTAAGCTTCAGTTTAACATCTTCCAATTCTTTAGCTAAACTCTCTCTTCCCTTTTATTTGTTTTCATTCCTTGCTCTATATCAGTAAAAACAACTATAATTAAGCTAAATTACCACTTCTAAAGTGAAAAGGCAAAATTAACAAACAACCATATTGTCTCTCAACATGTGTGGACATATCAATAGATCGATCACCATCTATAGCTCCGCGGTGAGGCCTTCCACCTCGAGGAAGAACTTCTCCATGGCGTCCTTGGGCAAGCAGATGGGCACCACAATACACTCCTCCCCCTTGCCGTTCTTAGCCCTGGAGAAGTAGTTGGTGACGCCGGGAAGCGGCCCTTCGCCGCCTTTCGCCGGGCCACCGTAGACGGCCTCACCCCACCCAAAGTCGACGCTCTTAAACCCTGCATGGCTGACGTCCGACACGATGTACGTCCTGGACAGCGCGAACAGCGGCCGTCCCGTGAGCACCATCAGGTCCGCCACCGACAGCAGGTAGTCGTAAGTCACCGCCGACTTGGCCTTCTTCACGAGCTCCAACGCGAACCCGAGGTCTCCGGCGCAGAGCTCGCCAGCAGTGGTCGCCGCGACGGAGTAGGCGAAGGCGTTCCCGTAGAACCCCTCGGGGAGGGGGATCTCAGCGCGCCCACGCGCGTTCACGATGAACGACAGCCGCACCTCCTCGTCGGGCGCGTACTCCAGAGCCGCGGTCCGGCTGCGCCAGATGCACGCGGCGACGAGCTCGAACCGGGAGCAGCGCATGCCGGGCGGCGCGCGCTGCCGTAGCCCCGCGATCTCGCGTGGCCCGAAGAAGAAGGGCACCCGCGCCATGTCGGCGGGCGGAGTGCTCAGCATCCGGTCCGTCGCGCCGCCCGCGGGCTCGCGGTACTCGAGGTGCGGGTACGATGGCCGTGGCGGTTCACGTGCCATGAATATCTCCCTGCCCCAGACCGGCGTGACCGATGGCGCGTCGACGGCGCCGCGCGCGAACTCGCAGATGGCCTTCTCGAACTGCATGGCGCCCGGGGCGTCAACGACGCAGTGGCAGATGCGTTGGCCGAAGATGAAGCCTCCGCACTTGAGGCGCGTCACCTGGACGTACAACAAGGGTCGGTCGAGCACGGGCTCGACGCCGGTGCTGTCGGTGGTGCTGTCGAGGATGAACCGGTCGAAGCACGGGAACGGCGGGCACTTGACGTCGTCGAAGTCGTCGGCGGTGAGGCCGTCGGCGTCGGCCTCGGCGAACAGGACGCCCTGCGCGGCGCAGTCGACCACGAGCTTCCTCCCTTCCACCTCGTGGAGCCGGCCCGCGAGCGGGTAGTAGGGTACGAGGGCCCGCGCCAGCGCGTCGCGGATGACCTTGGCTGGGTCCTCCCCCGCCTTGGATGGGTTGAAGCGGTACAGGTGGATGCCCGAGCTGTAGAACCGCATGCCCTCCGCGTCGTCGATGTCTGAGAGTGGCTTCGTCTCCCGTGGCGTCGGCGATGACGGCGTCACTAGCACCGGGTCCCCAAGCCGCACCGTGAATGGCGGCAGTGACGACAACGACGTCATCGGAGAGATTGGTCGAGGAGCTGATGTGTGTTCGTGCTTGCTAGCTGTTGGTGGCGTGCAGTGCGGTGGATATGGAAGTGGTTTTATAGCTGTGGGTTTTGGTTGGTGTCAGGCTGTGAGCTGAGCCAACCGTACGTGGCAAGCATGCATGCAATGCATGGTCCAATGCAAGTCACACAGTCAGTCCAACGCTGGCGCTGAGGGGGAGACAAGTGGATTTGGCGCGAGCACACACACAAAGCCAAGTCCGAGGCCAACATAGAGGGACTTTTCTCTACACGTTTTTTTTTTTACCACAATCTTTCTTCTCTTCACGTGCATTCTGCATTGCCGTTGCGAAACTAACGCCATTCCTTTTTGCACGCCAAATTATTAGACGGACAAGATGTCGAGGGTTTCAGCTTTCAACGACGGGAGCCTCGCTCTTTAATGAGGTGTTGATGTTTCATGTATGACCCCGCTCCTCCAAACGCCAAGCTCTAAGTTGGCATATGAGATGCTACGTGGCGAGAAGAGAAGGCCAAATGTCTTTGAGCTAGCGAGAAGAAAGAATAAGGCCCCATTTAGATCTCTCGAATTGAATTTATTTTAATAATCATAATTTAGAGATGTATCAATTAAGCCAATATGATTTATATGGATTATAATTACATATTATTGCTCACTATATGAGAAAGATACTTATTTACTATATTTATATCGTAGGGGAGGAAATTTGAACAACATTTTATAAGTTGCAAATAGAAATATGGAATGGTGATCTATAAAATTAATTTTTATCTCTCACCCTATGAATTTGAAATTTAAATATGGACTTTGAAAAGTGGTGAAATGTCAAATTCTAAGCCAAATACCTTAATTTATTAAGGTAGATTTCAATTTCTCCAAATAAAGAGATCCAAACTGCCTCTAAACTATTTGCTTGTCCCAGTACATTATTTGAGACATAACTCTTCTACGTCTCTTGATAGGAGAGTGAATATTGAATAAAGAGCTTGACATGTGGGATATGCAAAGATTGAATGACATCTAAGAATTGGCACGCGGCTCCTACTCTTGGAGTTGCCTCTAATGACTAGTATTAGCCACATGTGGCTTGCCACGTGGCAATATGTGTCCACTACTTTCCACTAGAGCACCATATCAGCGGTGATTTCCCTCTAGCTTCAGCATGTTTTGGCGATCTCAAACCCTAGCTGGCCTTTTAACCCTTACATCGGTAGAGATATAATGGATGCTTCCATGTATAGTCTTGGATTGATCCCTCGTAGATTAAGAAAGACTCAAATTGAGTTTGGATGGAGAAGAGTGTGCGGGTAGAAACACTATATATTGAAGAATAGTACAAAAATATTGACATAATTTCAGTCATCAATATTCTTGTACAACAATTATAGTACAAATAAAATGGCAAGAGCCGCGGCTCGGCAGCTCTGAAACAAATAGATCGACCCTTAATTAAGCCACATAGAAAGGATCCTATAGACATTTCTCATCTTTCATCTAAATAGAAAAACACAAGAAATCGTTTTGCCAAACTTTTTTAAAAAAACGGCTTCAATTCCACCAAAAAGGCTATAATACTTCTCCAAATAAGTCTCAGAATCGAAGTTGTTTCCAAAGTAGCCAAAGCTCTAAACAGGCCTAACAGACGCATGCCGGGTACTCATGCATGGTATGGTAATGAAAAACATGCCCGATACCCGCGCGGACATACCTCGGCTTGGGCGTTCGGGTTATCTGATTTTTTTCGGGTCGGGTAATTCGGGTAATGAAAACAACTACCCGAAATTAGTCCCGACAAAATACTACCCATAATTTCGAGTACCCGATAATTCGGGTTCGGGTATTACCCGATATACCCAAATTTACATAAATCAATAAAGTAGATAAAAATTTAGTAGCAAATTATACATAATTTCAGCACCAAATGTATAGAATTTAAACAACAATTTACAAAGAATAATATATTATAGTTATGTGTTCAAGAAGAGAGAATTATATTTTAATAAAATGATAAGTTCAAGTGTTCAACTAATAATACATGATAAATTTAAAAAATTTTAGGTAGTTTGGGTATCGGGAGATACTACCGGAATTACCTAAACTAATTTTAGGTACTATCCAAATTTAAGATCAAATCCTCGGATTCGGGTAATTCGAATCCGGGTTCGGGTAATTATTATCGAGTATTTTGCCCAGGCATGGACACACCAGGTCGTACTCATGGATATAAGTGGGTCGTTCGGCACTTACTTCTCCGGCTGGACGTCGACGGGATTGGACACGGCACGAGAGCTGAGTGCGTGTACGCACGACGACTCGACGACTGACTCAGCACACACTCACCAGAGAGGCTGGCTGGCTCCGGCAGACCGGAGACTCTCTCACTCACTCGCAATTCGCGCGTGTCTGGCAGTCCTATTGACGGATCATGCGCATGAACTAACTAGCCATATGCATGCATCACCTTTCAATGTTCCTGGGCAGGCAGGCGAATTGGAGCGAGTTCAGGTGCAGGACAGGACAGCTGACAAACAATTGGCCGCCGGCGCCGCGCGCCGCCGTCCTTTCAATGTTGCCGGCACTTCAGTTTTGCCGGATGCGGGTGGGGTGGGTCGGAGAGGGAGAAACATCGTGGTCAAATCCAACGGGCAACGGCGGGCGGCTGCTGGACTGAGACCTCAGCAGCTCGTCGACGACCTCGTCTCGTCATGCATGCATCAGTTCGTCACAAGCAATCCGACTCCGACGAGGTACGTAGCTACTAGCTAGATTGGAGTACACGACGGCCGGGGCCGTGCCCGCCCCGGCACCGTCAGGCCAAACGTACGTACGACGGTGGTGCATGCACCGCGGGCCACACGGTGCGTCGCCGGCGCCGGCGGCCGGGACTGGACCGCCGTATCGATGATCGGAGAATCTGACCGTTTGGTTTTGACCCTGACCTGACGGAATGCCAGACTAGCACCTGGCCATTCTCCGCCCTCCTTTTTCTTTCTTTCTTTCCTCGGCGCGCGGCGACTGCGACCAATCCATTACCCATCGTTGGACTCCTTCGCTGGCCTTGTTTAGTTGGTGCCCCGATTCGGATGTTCTAGGGCATTGTACCGATTTGGTACAGCACTGTAGCGTTTTGTTTTTATTTGTGAAATATTGTCCAAAAATTCTCAAACTAAGCTCAAAAGATTCGTCTCGCAACGTACAACAAAACTGTGCAATTATTTTTTAATTTCATCTACATTTAATACTTTATATATGTGCCGACATTTTGATGTAACGGAGAATCTTCTTTTGAAATCTGGAACTAAACAAGGCCGCTGCTTGCTGCTAGTGCGATGGAGCTGACTGGCCCTTTTAACTTTTCCACGGCCCACGGGCTCTCGCGTCGTTTCTTGGGTCTGGGCTGCCAGACCAACAAGACAGCTCTGTAAAGCGGACCCCGCTGGGCATGCCCGATGGAACGTTGTAACTTTGGAACTCTTTAGGCCCCTTTGACATCATAAAGTAAAACTTGGCCCACGAAAAAAGGCGCATTTCATAAAGTAGAACTCATATCGTCTGTCTATCGCTCTTCACCTCTCCTGAGAGAGAGAGAAAAAAAAAATCTATGGTCCCATTTCCTTGGTCAGTGATATACTTTTTTTAACCCCTGACGACTTCTCCCGGTCTTCTCTATTCTCTACTTACGCATCAAAGCATCTGATATTAGCGAAAAAAGGCTAACCAAATTTACTGATTTAGCTACTTTATTATAATTTTCTAAAAAAAGCTACTTTATTATAAAATATATATTTAATAAAAAGTTACTAGTGAGCTAGGCTATGTTAAAAAATAGAGAACGAGTGAGGTGGGATAAAGAGCTACTAAATTTAGAGAGCCATTTGTAGAGTCGTCTGTGACATTTTTTGTTTCATAATAGTCAAATCTAGCTTTAAAAAATAATTTGTCTAATCTTTTAGAGATGCTCTCACCAGAGAAGCAGTTATTACTAGCAAGCTCAAGCGGTGGAGTTACGTTTGGTAGAGATCTAAATTCTCGTAAAAAAATTTTGGATCTAGATCCAGCATGTTTAGTAGGGATCCAAACATTTAGTAGAGATCCAAATTCTGATAAAAACTTAAAATATTTGATCAATATGTTTCCTATGATGACAGAGAGAAAAATATGCTATTTTACCACATGATTTTACGTCTCTATGATCTTAATAACTTTTTATTATAGCATTCTTCTAGTCAATAAAGTCTACGTTCCTATGATTTTGTAGCTACAATTTTACCTAAAGCTCTCCGATTGGACTTAGAATGTGCAATTTTGGTAATAACCTTGGTTGCAGACCCAGTGTCTCCCTAGCTTCATACACTCAAACAACGCACCGTTAGCTGCCACGTGTTAAATTCAATTCAATTTAACAAAGAACCATTCTTCCCTAGCTCCATACACTCAAACAACGCACCGTGGGCAGTTCCTTTGTTTGATCTTAGCTTAAGCTCGCTAAATGTCATCTAAATTGCACGATTTGTTCTTAGAATCTTTTTTTTTGTTTCCCCTCATGTAGACTTTAAAGTCCCATAAAAATCACTCTAGACTTTTAATCGTTTTTTAATCTGAACTTTTAGTCACTTTATTACGAGGTGGGATGTTGCCCTTTGTAATTCAAGTCCACTATTTTGCTGTACAAGCATGCACAAAATCTGTCTATGCACATTTCTTTTCTTTTTTTTTTCCAAATTGAATGGTTCTTTGTTAAATTCCCACTCGGATACATAACTAGTATTACTCATCCGTTCTAAATTATAACATGTTTTGATTTTTTCTAAATATATACTCTCTCTGTCCCATAAAAAATATTATTCTAAAATTCACTTTTGTCTTATAAAAAGTTTCGCTTGCCAATATTAGGGCACTTGTAGTGCTATATCGGAGTTCGACAGCTCGAGGGTACGTCTCACATTATATTCGTCCTTTCCTACTCTCTATCTCCCTTGGTTCAGATCATCTGTGGAGTCTGATTTTTGGTCTGACACAATACGAATGCTCTAGTGCTCTTGGTCCTACTGTACCCTCAGTCGTCCGTGTCTACCCATCCTATTCCCAATTTTTATTCCTTCACTCAACGCAGCTTTGCATAAACGCATCCCTCCCAAACTATCACATTTATGGGACAGAAAGATTTTTTTTATATACGTGTCTATATAAGTTGTAAAATTAATGTATCTCGAAAAGCCATAATACCATACTAATTATTCTATAAGAAAACACAAATTTGTTTGGATTTCATTTTATGAAGCATTACTCGACTATTATTCCATATAGGGTATGTGTGCCGGATATATAGCGTGAAATGGAGGGAGTATTCCTCAAGATGGAGTGTGCACGTAGTAATTGAAAGTTTGAAACCCGTTAATCATCAAGCACTTCACTTGAGGTTAACTGGTAATGTCCGATCTTGTCAAAAAAAAAAAACTGGTAATGACAGACTGTCAGTGACCAGCTGCTGGGCCCAGCCAGATGCGAGAAACTGAGAGAAAGCCCATGGCTGGCCATGGCCCATGTGTGATCACTGACGATGTTTCGTCCGTCGTCGTTTCCGGGAACCGGACACACACAAAGCCAACAAGGGCCCACATCTGATGTGTCTGTGAGTAGCGCAAGACTGAAGCTCTAAAGCAAGCAATGAAGCAAGCAAAGCAAGCAAGGAAAGGAGGCACCTTGAGGAGCTTGCAGATTAGGATTAGCTCCCCCGGAAAAAAGGAAGCTGGGGAAGAGAGCAAGGAATGAAGCGGAGATACCAAACCCTTCCCTTCCCCAACCAACCACTCTTAACCATACTTCTCCTCTGCTTTGCCGGCCGGTCGGTTTGCCCCCATGCCACTCCTCCACTATTAATCCCTTCCATCCCATCCCGGCCCCGCCGCCACGCCACGGCACAGCGCGCGGCGCCGGAGCGAGCAGCAGCAGCAATGCCCACCACCACAGAGCAACCACCCAGTTACAATCCGACCACTACCGCCACCCCCACCGACGGAGAGGCGCACCGCGGGCACCACAAGAGGCCGCAACGGATCCGGCAAGAGCGTCGCCGGAGCTCCGGGCTGGTGTGGGCAATAGTAATCCTATGCACAGTACTAGCAATCGGTGTGATCGTGACAGGCGCGACCGTGTTCGCCGTCTACCTGCTCTACAAGCCGAAGACGCCGTACCTCCTCGTCTCCGACGCGCGTCTCGAGACGCTGGTGTACGACCAGTCAGGGACGATCCGGGACCTACAGCTGTCACTCACCATCCTAGCCGAGAACTCCAACTCCAAGACCGACGCCACCTTCTCCCGCGTCAACCTCGCCGTGGGCTTCCGCGGCGCCGAGGTCGCGCTGCTTCGGGCCGGCACCTTCGCCGTGTCCCGCCGTAGCTCCTTCCCGCTTCGGTACCTGGTCGTGTCGGCGGGACGGCAGCTTAGTCCTGAAGGGATGGAGGCCATGGATGGCGCCCTTCGTGCTGGCGTCGTCCCGCTTGATCTCTTTGGCAAGGCGCGTACTACGTGGAAAGTTGGTATCTTTGCTTCGCTTCAGTTCTGGACTCGTATCTCTTGTCGATTCCTCTTCTTTTACCCCGGTAATGGCACCGCCATGCCCATCGATTGCCGCTCCAAGTCGCCGTAGCGTTGGTGTACCCCCTCTCCTCGTTCTCCGGCCTCCAGGCTGGCTCCAGCCATTATTCACCTGCTGCTTCTGCCTCGATCTGCCTGCCGTCTCCTCCTCTGCACCTCCGCATTTGTTGTTCTGCTATTCCTTCATCATTTGTTCTTCATTCCCTCAGCAACCAACACAATTTGATTTGACATGTCAATGCGCCATTCTTGTACAGAGCAAAACAAAAATAATGCTGGTATGGTACAGTACAGTACATAGATTGATAGATACTCCTACATTTCGTATAATCTTATTTCATCATTATGTATACGTATATGCTTTCAGTTTTCGTTGTACTATTATTAATTAATTGTTGAATTAGTTCACTTCGGTGCCACTGACTTGTGAATTGTGATGACAAGATGTACATACCAAATTTCGTGAGCATTGTTGATTTACTGTAATCTGTAACTGTAATCAAATTCTGAGAGGAACATGTAATCTGATTCACCTCTCTCTCTGTTTTTTCACTATTCTTTTTCGCGTGATGAGGGGAAATTTGCTTTTGGGCTTCACGTAGTTACCGTTGGGCCGGGCTTTTATGGACAACAATATATCGGATGGCATGGGCCGATACATAATGCCCAATAATGATAACCCAATCGAGCAGTCACACTCACACACGACATGAGTCGTCGTGTTCCGGCGCGGGTGTGTGGCGGCGGGAGCTCCCGGGAGGAATTGGCTGTCCGGCGGGAGCCCAGATCAACCTCAATCATGCAACGACCCGTCATCCGAGGACGGAAATCTCCGTCGCCAACCACCACTCACCACTGGCCCTCCGCCGACGTGGACTCGCTGCCAGCCCCGCCGCGCAACGCGACGAACGAGAACGTCGACGGGAGTGTCCGCGCCCGCCCACGCAGGCGCAGCGCACCGAACGTGGCGCCCTCACTTGTCGCGCTCTGCCGCGGCGGGCGCCGTGAGCGAGCCGTCTACTTAACTAACCGCCCCGGCGCGAGCGACTCGGTTGGAGTCCGTTCCAGACACGGCAATGAAGCCCAGGCCTCTCGGTTGCGGTCAGGGTTGCGGCCCGGCGGCGGGGTGCGTCGGCTGGGCGTGGGGGCCGAGGCTGTGGCCGCGCGGAGGCGGGAGGGCAGCAGGGGTGTCGCCCAAGTGCTCCCACTCGTCGTCGGCGGCGGCGGAAGCGGTGCACTCGGAGGAGGACCGCCGCCGCGAGGTGCTGTACCGCCCGGTGGAGCAGTCCGGCACGGGGTACCGGTCGGACCTGGAGGCGAGGATCGAGAAGGTCATCTTCGCCTGCCGCTTCATGACTTTCCTCGGCATCGGTGGCTTGCTCCTCGGCTCCGTCCCGTGCTTCCTCAAGGTGCTCGCTCGCTTCATTGGTTGATTCGCGGAGCATACGGGTTTTATCTTCCCTTAATTTATATGTGATGAACTGAAGCTTCGGATTTAACAGGGAAGCGTTCATGTGATGAATGCCTTCGTCGAGTACTACCTGCACGGCGGAGGGAAGCTCATCCTCATGCTGCTGGAAGCCATTGGTAACCAAATCCACTCACCTAGTCACCTGATGCTTGTTCCTTTTTTTTTTTTTTCTTTTTTTCTTTTTTTTTTTGCGACGTACCTCTCAAATAAGCACTTTTATGTGGCTTACCACTGTACTAGTAACCCTTAACTTCATGCCACAATGTACAATTCTACTACGATTCCATTGCCGCTTGCTCAAATCTGTTGTAACAATGGGCCTAATGGCTTTGTGTTGTGCATTGCCTGTTTCACATCCAGAAATGTTTCTCATTGGAACGGTCACGTTTGTCTTGGGGACGGGCTTGTACGAGCTCTTCATCAGTAACATAGACTCCTCTTACGGGTCCAATCTCTTCGGCCTGTTCAGCCTTCAGGTTGGTTCATTCACATGCACATCCCTATCACTGATACTCCTGAGGCAGCACAGCGAAGAATTGCAGCCAGTCACAGTTTCTTGACATCTCTGATTCTGTCTCTAGGAACGGCCCAAGTGGGTTGAAATCAAGTCGCTGAATGATCTTAAGACAAAGCTGGGTCATGTCATTGTCTTGGTTCTACTGGTTGGCATCTTCGAGAAGAGCAAGAGGGTGACCATTACATCCTGTGCTGACCTCTTATGCATTGCTGGATCGGTTTTCCTTTCTTCGGTTTGCCTCTACCTACTTTCCAGGCTCAATACCACCAAATGAGGCAGCCATGCCTGAAATAAGAGTGTTTGTATATAAGTGATTGGTTTGTTCTGTTGCTGTGCAATGCCTCAGGTTGTGTTCCTGTAGTAAATAACTAGGAATTGGGGAGACACAGATTTCCCATGTACTCATGTATGGCTAGGGAGTTTCAGTTAGGCACAGCCACACTACATTGAGTATCATCCTGTATGTGTAGCTCGATGTAATGCAATCAATAACTGATATCCTCTTGAGCAAGCTTATTTCAGTTTTGTTTTTAATATGGGTGCTTTTGAAAATTCATGAAGGAAAAATGACTGGTTAAGTGTTTTTTGATAGAAAGAAATGCACATATTGATGTCTTCTGGTCTGTTTTATGAACAGATTTGAAGCGAGAAACCATATCTTTCCCTTTTTCTCATCCCCCATATTTGGTGATATGGAAAATGTTCGTACATTGTCCCTCTTTGGTAGTCTGTTATATTTGATGAATGGAGGTTCCTTGTCTGATTGTATCACATGAGGTTTATTTCTTGTGCTGCAGCTAGCTTGTGAGTGAAGCACATAATCTTAGGGCATATGCAACAATTGTCATGTATTAAGTGATAATTTGTGACTTTATTTATTCAAGACAGTATTATGAAGCATTTCTGCACTGATGTCATTACAATATATAAGATCAAGGAACCTTAGGTTGTGTACTATGTAATATCATTTTTAACAGTTTGATGAGGAACTACTACTACTACTACTATAATTGATGCTCCAGTTCTACGACTTCTTTCAACCAAGCGTCCACACTTATCTTGTGTATGTGGGTCTCAATGCTTGCTTTTGAGGTATGCTTCTGATCTTAAGTACTTATTTACAACTTCTCTCACCATTCAATATTTTATTATTTTCTAGTTGGATACCACAATGCATTCTTGAATACCGTGTGCCACCTTTGTCTAACATGACTTGGTATTTAGCATTTGGCTTTTCCTCCAAAAGGAAAATCACTGAGGAACAAGAATGTTGTGGCAGAATGATGGAAAATTCATGCTTTATGACCTTTGGTCAAGTTTACAGCACTTTTTTCTTGGGGTCATTGAATGAAGGACATGAAGAAATGCAGATATGTTCTATTGTGCTTGTGCCACAAAGGATGATGGAACCTCAAATAAATTATATTCACGAGTTCTAGCCAACTAATGGGAGGCAATGTTCCAAAACAAAAAAAGACCTTGAAGTGCCTTTCCACATCAAAATCAAAGTTCCAGGAATCCTAGAAAAATATCCTCCCACAGATATGGGACAGTTTTTGGTGGCGCAATGCCTTGCATATAGTTGTTTTTAGCTTTGAACATTAGCTACTGCGTACTCTTTTCCATATGCAGTGAGGAGCAACAAAATTAGAAGCCCCAACATGCTTTTGCTTCCTCCACCCATCGTCCTGATAAGTTCTGATAGGTCATGGTCTCATGAATTTAATTGGAACATGAAAAATATTGCATTGAGATGTTTCAAGTTTCCAACTTGCATTCTTAATTTGGTTTCAATGATACATTTAGTCCTTATCCTTATTAACTATGTGCTGCCAAATTGTGTGGGCAGTAGTATTTGCTAATTTTAGTACAAGTTTATCAGCATGAAAGTGTTACACTTGTATATTTCTATTTGCCACTTGCATAGATGCATGCTTCATTTTGCAACTTGCATACTTAAATGAGACTTCCATGATACATTTAGCTCTTGCAAGTAGGTGCAGCCAAAAGGTGAAGCATGGGGTGTTACTGCTAATTTTAGTACAAGTGGTTCAGCTAGTGTGGTTAGCAGATGTTTCAGTAGAATAACTGATTATCATGTTAAGCAGATTATCCAAAACTGTGTCCTCAGTCCTCGGTAATCCTTTCCTTGGTAAGTTTTTAGAACTGCTAGTTTGGTTGATTGCTTTATGTTGACGGAGAAACTATAAACGAACTTACATGAAAGCTTACCTGTCAAGCTGTCACTTGGTTCACCCATACTAGAGGCATAACCAGTGGTTTTTATTTTATACTATAAATATCATTGTATACAGTATGTACTCAGGCAGGTGAAGCTTAGATATATTTCATAAAATAAAACCTTATTAGGAAAAGGTGTTCTCTTGGCATTGGATTTGTAAAAAAAAGGTACTGATATCCAAATGCTAAACAATTGGCTGGCGATTGCTGTGGTCCTCCCATTGCTCATCTCCTTTTAAAGTACACCTTTGCAACTAAATTAGTGATACAACTTACAACCTGCGTATATAAAGAAGGGAGCTGGCTCCAGAGGTGAGGCAGTCTTAGCTGTGACTGAGTAGCTGCAAGTAACTTGTCTACCGAGTTCTCAGCCCCCTAATCCCACTCTGAACTAGCAACCACCATATTTTTCCTTGTAAACTTCATGGCCATTTCGTCGAAAATCATTGTTGTGTTCATGTTGCTTCTCAGTGCTTTCTTCTTGGTGCAGCTCTCTGCGCCAGCTCATGCTAGGAAGCTAAAAGTGATGAGGACACCTATCAGCAGCGTGCATCCTCCATGCACCCCAAGGAGTGTTCTGCAGGAGACTGCTACTCAGACGGAGTCTACCACTCCAGGTCATAGCCCCAGCATTGGCCATAACAGTCCTCCGAACTGAAATGCTCTCTGCATGAAGGGCATATGTATCTGTAATCTGTACCCCGGTATCTCTCAACTTATGTGGTGTTTCCTTGAGATCCTATGGTTTGTTTAAAACTTGAAAGGCATAAGGCATGCCATGGAGGCAACCTGAGTTTTTGTTTCTTTTCCTTTTAGATCCACCACCAGTAAAACCTGAGCATGCATGCTTTCATGCTTTATTTTTTCACTCTTGTGTGAAAGACTTACTGAACATGAGGAGGTGTTAGCCGTGTCTCTTTTGTAAGCTGTTACTCGATGATGTAAACTTGAGGTGTACTGTAACCTGATCTTGTTTAAACTTTTCCTGCCACGATGATTTAGCTTTGGACCTTTGGTTGTATATGCGTGTGTACAGTTTTGTGTATCCTTCGTTTGAATAAACACCAAATTTGTGCAATTGAAACAGTATCCTTCAGGATTTTTTTTCCAGTTACATAGTAACTTAGACAATCACAACGCACGTATACTTACCCCTATTAGATCTTCAATGGTTGGGTCGACAAAACCTCAAAATTGATGAAGTCATCATGCATGAAATCGAACCTAGAACTTGAGGTGCTACTGATGCTTTTGTGAACACTAGGCTAGCTAAGCCCTTTTGCTTCAAGGATTAATTGTTTGTCCTGTCTAGATCTACTTTATTAATTTAATCGGTAGCTCTCCTGATTCATTTTTTTTTAAAAAAAAATAATTACAATTCTGTTCTACATGACTTTTTTCTTATCTATGTCATGTCATGTCTTCATCCTTTATTCTCCAAAGTAATTTAAGGATGTCGACGTAAAAATTCTGTTGTAAGCGGCAGAAGAAAAGAAGAGTTAGGTTTATATTCGTAGTTAGTTTTGTTGCACTCTTCTTTTTGAATGAACGAACATTACATAGGGCAGTGTTTACTTCATTGAATAAAGCATGATGCCGTTCAAACTAATTTTTTCACGAAAACAAATTAATTTAAATTTAAAGGACTTCGATGAATACTACTCCAATCCCTCCTCTAAACCAACTATTTAGCTTGTCCTAAGGTCATATATTAAAAAATAGAGGGAATACATGCCACTAAAATAAAAGTCCATATATCATATAAAAACAATAATACCTAAGCCCAGAATTTGTCCATCAGAGGTGAAAAAAATTCACTTTGTTCTATGCTAAAACAAGTCTAAGGTCAGCTTAGTCTTACAAAGCTACAATACCGCTGTGTACGAGTTGGATAGAAGTTTGAGGGTTTTATGTCTTTTTCTTAAAAACACAATGCATGGGGGCTATATATCATATCCCTGTGGATTGAGTTTTTTCTTTTCAAACTGACTAGCATGTCTGAAACGTCATACTTTTGTGACTGAAGAACAAGATTACAATAACAATAGCATGTCGCAAAATAAAGATGTGCATAAAAGAGCGTAGTGATTACGAATGAATCTCCTGAACAACGAGCTGTCCATTCGTACCACAATGCAACGGCTATTGGGGCCAAAGCAAAGCATGCGGTCGGAGTGCATCGTACGTACTATGATAGATGACATATTATAAGGAAAAAAAAAACCAAGACAGCTAGGGAGGCGCACGCACCACCACTACACTAAACACTATACACCAGCCACCATTGGTTCCGGTTTACAAACAAATAGCACTGTCCTAGGTTAGCACTTGTGCTCAATGCACGTTAATGCATCTCCTTTTCAGAAAGTAAACCTAGTTGTTTCTAAAAATTGACCAGCAACACGTAGTGACTGAGAAAGATACTTCCGAATTAAGGCATGCATGTGGGAGTCACGATAGGTTATTTTTAACACATCTCCTTGGTTGTTTAATGTTTTCTTGACTGATTGGAATCTCCATTAAGCTAGTGTGCTCAGCCATGTAATAACAAAAGGGAAATGTTGAGTAGTGTATATATGACAAAGTTGAGTAGTGTGCAATGTTGTAAGCTGATGGTAAGGCATGGGGGATGGCCATCCTTAGAGTTCTTGAGAATATGAGAAGGTAAGGTGTGACACAAGGTTAGTTATTTTATTGGTTTAGGACAATTTGATTTGGTGTATAGCTTTATGTGAGGCTCTTAATTATGAGGCTTTTCTTTATCAGGTGCATAAAATGCTCTAAGATTTGCTAGGAATTTTATGCCTAACAAAATGATAATGAT